>OMLF01030654.1:5456-15710 GCA_900302615.1 Holocentrus rufus
AGACTGCTGTCACTGTCCTGCTCCACTGACAGACTGAAGAGATTGTTTCTCCCCCACGCCATGCGACTTGAAGCGATAAAAACAGACACAAAGCCCTGGACTTACTACACACCACACCATGCACCTTATGACACACACACACGCACTTTATCACACACACACACACACACACACACACACAGGACAGACAAACACATTCCTGACTGAGAGCCCCTGTTGATTCACCAGATGTTGAAAAGCGGGAGACAGGGCAGGAATTCCACTGGGTTAAAGCCTTTGTGCCGCTGTGGTGCCTTCGTGTGCTGCGAGGAGATTTCATGTGCCTTGCTCAGGGGGACGCTGGCAGTTCATGGAGGGAACAGAACTTCACCGATTCCCTGCCAGTCCAGAGATTTGAAGCAGCACTTCACTGCACAAAGTCTCCACCTCTAGGAGTCGTTCAGTCTCATGTTTGGTTTTAAAATCTTGTCTTCCATCCATCCACAATCCGCGGCCTCTTCAGGACCGGGTCACGGTGGTAGCGGGCTGATGACGTCCCGTTCTTCGGTCCCATGTGTCAGCTCCTCCGGGGGAATCCTGTGGCGTCACCCATCTGGGACGTGTGTGTTCAGGGTCTCCTCCCACTCTGTCGTAACCAGGACAGGGAGGCGCCTGGAAAGTGTCCTAATTAGATGCCCAAACCACCTCAACCGGCTCCTCTCAATGTGGAGGAGCAGCAGCTGAACTCTAAGATCCTCCTGGATGAACTGGGAGCCAGGTTTCGAAGCCGAAGTCCAGTCTGCATCGCACCCAGTCCTGACTTCTCCTCCTGCAGGCGGTGAGCCCATGTGAAGACGGCCTTACATCAGCTGTTCGACCTGGACCCCGTGACAAGTCCGGCCACCAGGGACTCGACCTCTGATCTCTACTCTCGAGCTATAGGCTCCAGGAGGGGGCACTGGTCTGTCTAATCCAGGCCTAATCCAGGTTCCTATTTCCATGTTGAGACTCCATAAGGGCTTCTGAATGTTTCCAATGCCAATCAACTTGTTTCTCGTGAATTTGTGTCATTTCATGTAATTTTCTTCATCTTAGTGGGCTAATCTTCCTTAATTTACCTTGTTTCAACATATTTATGAAAAATACCAGCATTTTTTTTACCTTGTTTGCAGAAAAACATTTTAACACTGAGTATGAGCCTAAATCGGTTGGTAAAATGGATATTTTTTGCAGTGTTCTCTACCTTTCCTGCCCACTCACCACCCACCATCCGCTTATTACAGCCTAATGAATTATATCTATTGTTATGCAAAGAAATGTTCTCCTAATACTGACTGTCGCCAGATCCTGAATTAGCATTTTGCTTTGCTTCATTACTTAATCTGAAACTGCAATTGCTACAGCAGTCATAAATAATTCCTGACCATTCAACAGCCCTGAATAGTCCTGCTGTGCCTCTGTGTGTTTGCCAAACACTTTGAATGGGAGAGAGGGCTTCGGCTAAAATGAGAGGGGGGATTGCTGGCGAGCCTCAGAGATTGCAACTTTTTCCCCATTTCCAACCAACACAATTTAACTCTGATTCCCGGTGTGCAGCCATATAATTGCCTCAAGATTTACCCAGAACATACAAACAAATCAGAGACGTATGGAAACCATAATATCTGTATATTTGGGTCATGAGGCGGTTCTGCCCAGTAACGCTCTGCACTACAGATTAAGCTAAACATCTGACTGAGGAATGCCTGTAATGACAGGCCTGACGTGTCTTTCACTGTGCTGTGATTTAAATCTTCACTGTGTAAAGAAATTACAACCAGCAATATTACCTGGCAGGTCATATTAAGCCATTCATTCAACCTACTGACATGTTGGACTGAAAGAAAGTTTATCAATGTTGCCCTCTAGTGGCTGTTTGAGTAATTCAGGGAAACTATGCTGGAATCTGAAATGTTTACCTGGGATTACTGACTCTGAAATACATTTACTGTACAAATTATTAGGATGATTTAGTCTTTTCATCAAAACAGGTATTATCTCACTGATCATGAATTATTAAATCTATACCAGAGAATGAGCTGCAAATCTCCATCTTGTGTCATATTCAGTGTTAAAATTTTGTTTTTTCTTGTGTGAAAAGTGAAAAAATCTGCCAGTGGGATGAGATAATCCCATTTATCAACACTTATCAACTTGCTTCCAGAATTTTATGAGTCAAGTATCATTTTCTTGATCCTGGTGAGCTGATCTGCCTTATTCTGCCTTGTTTCAACAATTTCAATGTATTGGAAACAAGTGGGATTATCTCATCCCACTGGCAGATTTTTCCACTTGCATGAAGCAAAACAAGATATTAAATCTGAATATGAGACTCAACGGCCTGTTAAAATGTTGATTTTTCTTGCAGTGTGTGGGAGGAGACCCAGGTAAACATACTGCACACACAAAGAGCCGGGAATCAAACCCAGATTCTTCTTACTGTAAGAAACAACAGAGCTAACCACCGAGCCGTGTGCCGCCCCTTCACCCACTTTGATGTTGACTCTCAGAGAGGCTGGGAAATAAACAGCAGCCACCAAGAAAGTGCTGATAAACTTTGACTGTAACTAGTAAGCAGAGGGGGAGAGCCACTATAGTCCATTTCCTGCAGTTCTGCCTCTTCAGTCCAGTTTTTAGGTTCTGTCCCTTTAATTGAGTATTTCCATCCAGATTTTAAACTTTTCCTGCTTTACATTTCAGAGGGAGATCTTGTACTTTTTCCTGCAATACTTTCTAATACTTCTACTGAAATAGTTCTAAAACTTTCCCATAAGAACTGATGAACATCAGACTAGAGTTTTAGGGCTTGAACTGACCTGCAGCTACGAGATGAATCATGACTTTATGAAAGTTGATTCACAGTATAAAAATATTTGACAAAAGACAAGAGAGCAAAGCCACAAGCCTGTATAACAGAGTTTACAGTGAATGAACTACACGTCCCACAAAGCATTGCTTTTGTCTGTCCGTCATGTAAAGTTACACTTTATCTTATGAGAATAAAGTGATTTGATTTATTCTACAAAGATGTAGTGTTTTAATTGTTCCAGTTTGACAGTGTTATAGTTTGTAATGTTCAATTATTTTTGTGTATTTGCAAGTTTGCTTGTTGCAGCAGCCGGTCAGACCAGATCAAACCACACCACTTCAGCAGGGTTAACATCTCCATGGTAACAGTGACATCTCTGATTGGTAGAATTTGTTTTTTGGATTACAGGTAGTGTTGTAACTTAGCAGGAATTCAGGAATGAAAACACATTTTTAAAAAACAAAGTTGAAATCAAACAGCTTCTGCAAAAGCACGTACCATCACTTCAGTCTCCTAGCTAACATTAAGTCATCCTGTCAGGTGAATATGTAATGGTTAAAAAATAAATTTCCTGTGGTGAGCATGAATGGGATTTCTACTCCCAGAACTTGACTTTTGTGCTCTAGATGGAGTAGCAAAAGGCAAATTTATTCATATGAAAATGTCACAGACTATTACTTTAAAAAACACTACAGGCAGCATCTTCAACCACTGCATCACTGATCATGAAGAAGCTGGAGGGCCGATCTCAAATCCAAAATGGATTCCACAGCCAGACCCTCAAATCCTCTCTCTCTCTCTTGCTCTTTCTCTCCCTCTCTCTCTCTCTCCCCTCAGCAGAAAGGTCACACATGCAGTCTGGTGGCGTTCTGCAGTTGAGACAGTTATTTCCTCCTGTCACTCTCGGGGGAGCAGCCGGCTCTGCAGCGCTGTGGGAGCCCGTGCAGCGCTGGGGGCACGGCAGCGGGGTTTGAGGCTGGCTCCAGCAGCCCCCCAGGGGAACCGCTTGATTAATTGAGCTGGCAGATTTATGACGGGGCTGGCAGCCACTCTGCCTGTGTGTGTGTGTGTGTGGGTGTGTGTACCTGTGTGTGTCTGCATTCATGCAAGTCTGAGTGTCTGTGCGTGGGAGTGTGCATGCGTAAGCGTGTTGTTTTGTGTGTGTACATGCATGCGTCTGTGTCTGGGCGTGTGCACGTGTTTGAGTGTGTACCTGCGCCTGTGTGTCTGCCTCTGTGTGCATGCATGTTTGTCCATGTGTGTCTGTGCATTCATGTGTGTCTTTGTGTATTTGTCTGTGTCAGTTTTTTGTATCTGTGTGTTTGCAGAGGCTGTGTGCATGTGCCTGCATATTTGTCCGGGTGTGTGTCTGCGTGCATGAGTGTGTGTGTGTGCGTGTGTGTGAGAGTTTGTGCCTGTTTCTGCATCCAAATGTCTCAACATAAATGAGTTTGTATCTGTGCGTGTCTGCATTGACTATAAAAAAAATCTCCATCCTAGCAAATCAAGTAATCAATTTTTGTTTTTCTTCAAGCAAAACCTGCCAGTTTGATAAGATAATCCCACTTGTTTCCAATGCAGTTTCACTTGTTTGAGGAATTTCAAGTATAAAGTATAAATCTGTTGAAACAAGGCAGAATAAGGCAGATCAGCCCACTAGGATCAAGAAAATGACACTTGATTCAAGAAAATTCTGGAAACAAGTTGATTAGCATTGGAAACAAGTGGGATTATCTCATCCCACTGGCAGATTTTAACACTGAATATAAGACTGAATACTGATTTTCTGCAGTGCTTCTGTGTCAGATTCTGTCTGTATATGTGCATGTGAGCGTGCATGTATATGTGTGTGTGTGTGTGTGTGGAAAGAGGCTCTCTCCCTCTCCATAATTACAGCTTCCAGGCCTCGGAGCGGCCGGGGTGAGCGGGATGTCAGTGCCTCAGCATTCCCAGCGGGGTGAGTCTGGGGTCTGCTGTCCAGTCACAACTCACTACAGCCGCCTGCGGGATTGATGTGCAGTAAGTTGGATAGGCCGCAGCCAAAACATCATCAGGACCTCTCTTTGACTTCACATTCTTCACCCAGCAGACAGTGGGTGGGTTCTCTTCAAATGAACTCAAATTAAAACCTTGGTGTTGCGTTAAGGTGGTAATGTGAGGCTCCACGCCGAACAAATATCTCCCTGGTTGAACAGGACATAGACCAGTGGGATTAAAAATGTTTTATTAAACTTGTTTATTTTTACATAGTTGATAAATGTTCAGTTCTGACTGCAGGTATACAGGTAGGAACTTGTAAATCTCTTCATTGGTTGGTTATATGTATGCATAAAGATTCAACTGCATGTGGACTTTCAAAGGCCAATAACAATAAAGTCACCAGAGGTAAATACTTTGTCCAAGTATCTTTACAAATATCTCATGCTTCCCCAAGAATTTGATTCCTGTCAGTGTGGAGGAATTCCTGCAGCAGCATTCACTCTATCACTGGACACTAAAACTCTCCACTCAGACCAGACTAATGAAAACTGACCAAATTTCTGTCAGAGGGTTACAAGGTGACAAGGTGAATGATTGATTAGAAAAACAGTCTAGTCAAAAATCGAGTGACAAAACAAAATATGCAAAGAAAATTAAATTAAATGTCAAATGAAATGTCACTGCTGTTGTATCTGATGCATTAGTTGTCAAAGAAAAAGCTCCAGCACATTGTCAGAAAATGAAACTGACTGACTGATATCCATTATTGAATAAAATTCAAACAAACTTTATTGATCCCTGCAGGGAAATTACTTTGTTGCAGTACGAGTTGCTCAACATACAAGTTAGAAAGAGGGATAACATACTTCGTCCATACTTAACAAAAGCCAAATATCCACCTGATATATGAACCTAAACCGATTTCACCTGATGGAGATCCTGGTTATGTTTTCTGAGGTTTTGCCACAATAACAAGCTAAGAAGGAACCTTCCAGGAATCTCGGCCTCTTCAGCCTCTGACTTTGAAAAATGTTCACACAGAGTCCAGGAAGTCCAGGAATAGAAGCAAGTTCCTGAAGGCTGCTGGGCTATTCACTGCCTTCTGACACAACAGGCAACATACTCCAGTATATGAATATAATATACTGCAAAGAATTCTCCATCTTCACATGTTATTGGCACAAAAATCTTGTTTTTCTTCAAAAGAAAATCTGCCAGTGGGATGAGATAATCTCACTTGTTTCCAAAGCACTTTTTCAGGACTGGGAACAAAAATAAATGTGTTGAAACAAGGCAGAATAAGGCAGATCAGCCCACTAGGATCAAGAAAATGACACTTGATTCAAGAAAATTCTGGAAACCAGTTGATTAGCATTGGAAACAAGTGGGATTATCTCATCCCACTGGCAGATTATTGACCTTGTTGGAAGAAAAACAAGATTTGAACACTGAAGAGGAGACTGAAGGACTGGGTAAGATGAAAATTTCTTTGCAGTGCAAAAAGAAAAATATACGGAGAGACCCACTCCACACGCACACACACGCACACACACACACACACACTGTTCTCTTCTTCCTGCAGCTCCTGATATATGGAGGCCATTAATTTCTTTGTCTGAGGAGCAGAAGACGAGACACACTGGGCCAAAACATCCATCTCAACAAATCATGGAGTCTGCTGCTGACTCTTCAGTTTCATCTGGATTATCTGAAACTTTTAGCAACGAAACCTTTTCTTGTTATTATGACATGCCAAATTATATTCTTATAATATGAAGTTTTTCTCACACTTCTGAAATAGACTGAATCACCATGGCCCCAGACGCAGATGGCAACAAGACCTTGTCATATATCAAATATCAGCCATTGTGCTCAATTCAACAGAATCTCTCCACGACTTAACCTGAGTATGAAATAAAATTTGACCAAAGTGCATTAAACATTAAACTATTTGGTGCTCTCATTCTATGGTGGCTGATTAGGCAAAAAAAAAAATCACTAAGGTTTTGATACTACGATAGTTAAGAGAAATATTTGTTTATTGCTGTTATCTAATTGTATTATAATTATTTTTTAAGCATAAGAACCAAGTCAAACCTCTCATGCAGGAGGTTGAGGCAGGGTTGGTGGGGAAGGGGGGTGAGTACACACACACACACACACACACACACACTAACAGAGCCCCTGGAGAAATTCCTCAGATTTTTGCTGGGATTTTTCAGAGTGATAACTACGAGAGCAGCAGAGTTGGAGCACAACAAGAATGTCAGCCTCCTCTGCTCCAGTGTTAACAGAATTACAACACCTGAGATTTGGCATCTAAAGTCTTTTTTTTTTTTTTTGCCTCTGGTCTTATGGTTTTTATAACATCTCTGTTGTCTGAGCCACACCTGCTGCACTGCTGATGAAGAAAGTCAGAGCAGGAGAGGAGCTGAACAATGAAAAAAATTAAAAATCTCCTTCATAATAACTTATTTAGTCTCATTTAGCTCAGTATCACCCACTTCCAATGGGACAGAGCAACATAATAACAGTCTGCAAAACCTGCACTGAATCAGTATTTCTTTGCATTTTCATTCATTTATTTGTTCAGTTATGTTTTTGGTAAATTGATTTTTCATTTAAAAAGTCTTAGCACCAAAAAACACTAAATCCACATCATCTAAACCTGTACTAAAGCTTTGTAGTCTATAATTTTTGGCATGAAAATTTGGAAAGATGTTTACTGGCAAAGGGGGAAGAAAAGTATTAGCTATCGGCAACTTAAGTGTAAAAATCTCAAAATCCACACAAGTCCTCCTCGTCCCCCTGCACATTTGAAATCCTTCACAGTGCAGCCTCACACTGAGCCAGCAGAGGTCAGTGTGGTGACAGTAAACACATGACAGTTGGTGCACAGATAAACTCACTGATACACGTGATCACTGTTATGTACAGAGACGAGTCGATATCCTGCTGGACAAAATATTGTCTTGACTTGTGATGATAGTTCCTGTTCAAATGACATCAGACCCACACGACGATCAGAAATGTCTCTTTACACTGCAGTTTGTTTCCAGTGATCATCAACTTGTTGAGTCAAGTGTCATTTTCTTGATCCTAGTGGGCTGATCTGCTTTATTCTGCCTTGTTTCAACAGATTTATTCTTGTTCCCAGAAGAATTCCTCAAACAAGTGAAACTGCACTGGAAACAAGTGGGATTATCTCATCCCATTCTGTCTGTTTTTATGGTGTACCCAAAACACAAACATAAATATGAACATAAAGTCATGTATCATAAAGATTTATCTACTGCACCTGCCTTTGTGACAGTGAATAAGTATCACTGATAATGTATCACAGGAACTGAGCTGTGAAAAAAAAACCTGTTCATCTTAACAAGTCGTGTCTCAAATTCACTCCATAAATCTCATTTCCTCAAAACAAGTGAACGTTTCTGAGTGAGGTTAGTTAAGTCCACTTGTTTCCACTGCAGGTTCCTAGAATAAAACGTCAGCAGCTTGAAAAAGGTAAAATAAAGCATCTCACGTTGCTTGTATTAAAAATCTGACACTTTATTGAGGGAAATTCTTGGATCAAGCTGATTTAAATTGGAAGCAAATGAAATTATCTTAACCCAGAGGCATTATTCACTTGATTTATTCACTTGTTTTCAGAAAAAGACGTTTGCTTCATACTGGATTATACAATGGATTTTATGATGATCATTATTATTATTATTTTTCAGAGGGTAAATTTATAGAAAACACAAACGTGTTTCTGAGGGACTGTTCCCAAAATAGACTTTGTACTCCTTGTCCTGCTTAGCATAATAAAGCAAACATGCAACACTGGCTTAAAAATATTCAGCAACTTCCTCCTGCCATGCACAAAAGATTAACCATTCTGTCTGTGCAGCAAATGGGGCTGGCACAGGAGGGAGATCTGGCGGCGTAATGCAGAAAAGGCCCCGTACCTTAGAGCATTGTTCTTTTCAACCTTGACATCAAAGCGCGGAGCTTCGACAGGAGATGCGTTTTCCTTCCTTCAGCTGTGTTATCGTTTTATGATCGATATCAAACAGACACCGCGCATAAATCAAACACAAGCAGGCCCAAATCTCTTTCAAGTACCAACAATCTCCACCGGTCTAAAACAATACACAAACTGTGGCTGTCTGTCTGTTTGCCAAGAGCAAGGAAGTCAGGAAGTATTGGCCAAACATACCCCTTCTGTAAATAGATAGGGCTTAATGCCCAGCACACACACACACACACACACTCAGACACAAAACACAACCAGCTGCACACACACACAGATGGAGTCACTTGTGTCCACATGCACTGATAGGCAGCACATTTTCACTCAGCGAGTTTCACACAAACACACACGAGCTCGTTTTCTCACGCAGATGTGGGAATATTCACCGGGACCCGAGCAGAAACACACAACATTTGAGGGGAGCAAACAGGCTGACAGGAGTTATTCTGTCCCAGAGATTAACAACATCAGCAAGTCAGGTAACACAAGTGAAGTGCCACCTAATGGTGATTCACCAAACTGCAAGCAGGAGAGAAAATCTGAGAAGCAGAGAGTCTCACACTTATAGACTCAGGCAATGTAGAAAAAAATGCTGCATTAATAAACTGATGCCTAAGGGGATACATGTTATGTAATATTATATGTACACTGCAAAAATATCTTAACAAGTCAGTCTCATATTGAAGCTTTTTTTTAATAAGCAGTGAAAGAATCTGCCAGTGGGATGAGATAATCCCACTTGTTTCCAATGCAGTTTCACTTGTTTGAGGAATCTTTCTGGGAACAAGAATAAATCTGTTGAAACAAGGCAGAATAAGGCAGATCAGCCCAGTAGGATCAAGGAAATGACACTTCTGGAAACCAGTTGATTAGCATTGGAAACAAGTGGGATTATCTCATCCCACTGGCAGATTTTTGCCCTTGTTATGAGAAAAACACGATTTTAAGACTCCATAAGAGGCTGGATGACTTGTTAAGATGGAGATCTGTGCCGTGAATCCCCTCCTGTGTGTCTCTGAAGGCCACACAGTGCGTCCCCTCCCCAGCATTTCCAGCATCATGTGTGCTTTCCATTTACTGTAAACTCCCACTTGAGCGCTCCCAGACGGTTCCCAGAGAAGGGGAAATGCCATTTCCTCAGGACATCTCTCCAGATCTTTTCAAGGACACGGCGGTGGAAGGATTGTTTTGTTTTATGGAGCTCTCCGAGATAATCGAAATTACCGTATATTTCTGTTTTGTTTATCTCAACTTCCCCGTGCCGTTTGGTCACTGAAGTCCTCCACGCACCGCCTCGAGCCACCGCCGTCCCCTTCCACCCTGCCTGTTTGTTTTCCGAAACGCTATCTTTTGTTGGTTGGGGATTTTTTTTTTCCAGATAGTGTTCTGAAAGGAAATTTGTCCAGTTTGTATCTACAAGAGTGTG
>OMLF01030656.1:4373-19692 GCA_900302615.1 Holocentrus rufus
CATGGAGGATTGGCTGGGAAATTCGATTTGTCCATATCAACCCCTCCCTTCCCTGTGTGAATGTGGATGTAGTTTGTGCTGCATTCACATGAAGTGGGAATATATTTTCGAGCAACTGAATGGCTCAAATCAGCAACTTGAAAGCGTTCATGAAAACTTTGCTCTTAATGCAAATTTGTTCACTTTCTTCTGCTCACTCTTTTATTTTTACTTGTAATTCTTTGAACCAAAGCGACCCTCAGAATCATGTTGTAGTGACATTAACTTGACATGAAGAAGTACATATTCTCATTTAAGAAATTACAAAAACTAGGCTTTTAACCCCCGCCTTCAGGTACAATGCGTCTTTGGGTTTTTGCCACTTCTTTGACCCTTGATGTGTTTGCATCCCTGGATATGATATCACTACCTGGGTTTGTGTTGTTTCTAAAAAGCCGCTGAGACTGTGGGTTACCACTGGGACCCACCCCTCTGTCTGCTGTCCCAGAATCCACTTTGGTCTATGTCCTCACCCACCCCTCCACCCCCAAGAACTGTTTTGGCCAGTCGCAAGACTGGCTGTGTGTGAGACTCATCTCCCCCCCCTCAGAAGTCCTTTTGTTTTTTTGTTTTTCTCAAAGCAATGGATCCTCCCACAATGTGCCTTCATCATGGCTGAGTTTGTCTTTCTTTTCTGTATAATTAATTTCTTTTAGTTGTATTTGTGGTCAAGAGAATGCCTTGTACTAAGTGTGAGGTGATCTCAGGGACTGCAGAGGAGTAAATGGACATGGAAGGACCAGGAGGTGTGTGTGTGTGTGTGTGTGTGTGTGTGTATTTGTGTGTGCCATGCAGTCTTGCCCCATGTGCATGAGTAGGGTTTAAGTTCAGTTTGTGTCAGTCGTGTTGGTGCTATAAATGTGATGTTAGGAGCAGGGAGAAGAGTCATCCTCATTGGACAAAGCCACTATGGGAGCGAGTTGTTTCTTTGGGAGGGGCTTTGGAAGTAGATTGCACTGGAGAGGTCTGTAATCCCTCCGTAGGGATGTGGACCGGATGTTGACAGAGCCTGATGCAGTGAGGTGTTCGCTATCTGTTATAGTGGACGCAAGCTAAGAGGATTTCTTGAACCAGTTGAGCCCCTTATCTGTGGAAATGTGAAGACATTTTTTAAAAGGTTTTACCCACAAATAGGCCTTCCAACCCAGAGGGCTGCGCAGTGTTAAGGCTGATTTATAGTTCTGCATCAAAGCATCGCCGTGGCTACACTATGGTGCGGCAGTGTGAGAATTTAAAGTTCTGCACTGGTGGTTCTGAGTGTAGACCGTCAAAAGGCTCAAGGACAGCATCAAGTGTCTTGTTGATAACATGGATAAAAAAAAAATTGGAAGAAATCGTGGTTCTGTGCTTTGAGGATTTCAACTGAAACATTTGGTGATGTCCGAAGTGATTCTCTTGGATTTTTCTTGCCATGAGAAAAGTCAAATCTGGCAATCTTACCAATTTGGAGGTGAGGTGTTCTTCAAATGAACGTATTTATAAATCACCTCAGCTTGTCTTTCTTCAACTGTATCCATGTTCTCAGGTTGAGTGGAAATCAAACGGGCCAGCCAAGAGGACCAGTCACAGCTCTTGTAGCCCTAAATGCAATTTCATTTTTTGAGGTGCACATAAGCTGCCAAACGTCTGACAGAAAGCACTCGAGGCCAACTTCACCCTTGTGCACAGTCCTTATGAGCTTCTTTCTACTTTTGGCACACCACGGGCATTTCCAGCACCCTGGAGGCTTCTGTGAGTCTGCAGCCGGATGATATTGGATACACTTGCAGCGCAGATACCTACAGCGTAGCTACAGCAGCATTTTGATGCAGAACCATAAATTGGCTTTCAGTCTGCATTAGGAAGACCTTGACACAGTCTGTTAACCCAGGACTGATTACTAAACCTGTCAGCATAACTTCAGACTCAAAGGAAGTTATCCCAAATAGCAGCATCAGGTAAATGCCCTAAAAATGGAAATGCAAAATGGTGTTAAGGATGAAACTTTTCCACCAAAAAGTTCCTGGTCTTACTTTGGTTGCAGGGACTGTTTTGAGGCTCAGGAACTCAACCCCCAGGGCAAAAAGATGGACTCGGTCCCGCCAGTGCTGACAAGTGTAAAGGTTCCTGGTTCCTCAAAAGAGATCTGTGATCCAGGTTTCCAGGGGTTTAATGTTCAGTCCAGGCCCTCTGGGGGAAATTGATGCTCTGTTGGTTCATGACATCTTAGTTTGCGGCAGAAAGACAAGGAAGGATGGTGGTGAAGGGAGCAGCGGCATCAGGCTGGGAAATAATCCACAGTCCTATGCTGAATTTTGGCTGTCTAGTAAGTGTGTCAACTCTTACCTGCCACTTTAGCGGGTAACATTTTTGTCTGGATGTCCTTTTCTCTTCCAAAAAGCAAATTTGGCTGGTCGGCCGTTTTGAAGTGGCTGATGAAATTTGGACACCAGGTGTTGGCGTGGCTGCTGGACAGAGAAGTTATTTTCCTGTCCAGCGTAATACTGTGGTATTGTGTTGTGTTGGTTTGGTGGGAATAAGAACGTGCATATGGTGATGAAGAGAAAGTGAGACGGACGTGGAGAAGTTCTGCCGGGTGTTTTTAAGCAGTGGAGAAATGATTAGCTTCTATGCATTTTATCTGTTTTAGAAAATCTGTGATGCCTAGTTTTTATCTATTTTATCTCTAAATTTTCTCGAAATGGCACGACTGGGAGAACAAGCTGTACTTTTTGGAAAAGAACTAAAAATGAAAGATTGATTGCACATTCCAGATCGAAGATTATACAAGAGCATGAGACAAACTTTTTTTTTTTTAATTGAACATCACATTCCAGAGGGACTTTGACTAACACTTCATAGTGTTTCTGAGTGCTACACAAAGACAATTGGACTTGCTCTTCTGTTTCTGAAGAATCCTTTTGGATGAGAGGTGAAACGTCTTCTAGAACCTCAAGCGAGTCCAGTTGCCTTTGTAAAGCACTTAGAAGTACCATGACCTGGATGAATGAGAGTCTTCACAGATACTTTATAGTGTTCTTATTCCAGTTTTAATCAGTGTCCTAACTTGTGAAAAAGTACCATAAGTCCACAATAATACTGTGTTCGTCAAATCTCCTGAATGCATTTTGTACTTAGAAGGTCTGACAACGACAAGAGTTGAAGTACAATGTGCAAAAACATAAATATATCATTTTCATGAAAAACTTAGTATTATGGTGTACTTCCAATACCATTCCACAAGTTAACAAACTGGACTAAGGCCACTGTAAGATGTCAGGAGCGATGCTGCCTCACCAAGTGAGCGGCAGGCCTGTGCCGTGTGGAAGGATAGGTTGGTTTGACATTGCACATTAAAATATTATTTGGGCTAAGGAAGTATTTCAGTGGTGCGTGTTAATATCATATCCCATTTACAACAACCATGCTAAGTTCATATATCGATCATGAGATCCTTAAGATGCTGGTTGGCATACAGTCATATTAGCCAGGCTGCGGTCTGTATAAGCTCTGTGTTCATGCTGATATTCAGAATATTATCCATGTATGCTCAGAAATACATATAGATTCCTGAAGAGTTGAGGATATGAAGATACATATAAATATATTATCTGGAAAACCCTCGGTGTGTCCCAACACTAGTCCAGAATAATGTTTGTGGATTCAAAAGATATTTGCCATTCCTTTTTATGATCTGTCTTTGTAATCTGAGAAGCGGAAATTAGCTATTTATATTTAAACGGTTGTACAAATGCCTTTATCGTGTGAAAATTGATAAAGCCTTTTTAATGAATATTGCACAAATGATTCTATGGAAATTGCTGCTGCTATTAGCGTTGTGAGTGTACCTGTAAATGGATCGAATCATTTATCTAGCTGTCTTTATGATCATGATAGATTGTAGAGTTCTGACTCTTAATATATACTACATTGGAATTTAAAGTACACTAGCTCGTTTTAATCCCAGAAGTTTTCCTCATAGTCACAGAGGAGCAGAAATTAAATAATTGGTTTGGATCAGTGGCCAATATTTGTAACAAGATTCCCAAAATGAGGCACTTTGCCATTTGAGCCTTGAAGGAGAGGTGTAGGTTGGGATGCAATCCAACGAACAACAAGCCACCAGGGAGGATGTGAGAACCATAACTATATCACCCCTGCATCAATTTTATTTATTGACTTTAAGGCATAAAGTCATGACAAGGCAATGCTTGAAAACGTTTTCATATTCAAATGGACCCTCAGCTTTTCCTCTTCCCCTAATGGCATTTCTATTGAAAGTCAAGCTGAGTTACATTTACACAGGAAATGATTCGCTCGGTCACACGATGTTCTGTGCTTTCGCTCAGCAGGAGCATTTTGTAGGAGTTGCACTAAAGTTCACAAAGTTGATAATGAGGGAAAGGAAAGTCCCGTTGGGAGATATCACCATAATTATCATGTTTTTTTTTATTCTCTGGTTTCATTACGGCCTCAGAGCCCAGGACCTCGGAGTTCGCTGGTTGGTTGGCATGGCAACCGGTTGATTATTCCTTTAGGTGGTTGGTTGGTTGTTGGTTGTGAGGTTACTAGGTTGGTTTTAATTGTTGTGGTTCATACAGGTTATGTGGTAATTGAAGGAAGGGAACCAAGTTTCCATGTTTGTTGTGTTTCGTGTGTGTGTGTGTGTGTGTGTGAACGTAGGATGGACCGAGCTTTGACTTAGTTGTGTCCAGGCATTGTTACCAAGATGAGGAGGGACCACCAGCTGCTAGCTTAAAAATATACGTTGGCTGGTGTAGAAAACGTGATTGGCTGGTTAAATACTGACAGTGGCTGCTGGACTCTCCTGTCTTAGTCTGTGCCTGGAGACAGTTGAGTGTTTGAGATCACTTCAGGCTTTTAGGATCTTTCTTTATGTTGTTGTGCCTCAGAAACCATGCGATCATGTATCCTCTGCACACTGTTTCATATCAATGCTTCAGCTCATATGCACAAAATACTAATTGAAGGTGAGGTAATTGAGGGGTTCATTTCCAATATCCATTGAGGAAAAAAAATACATATTTCTTGGATTACAACATTTGAATATTTCTAAATTCTAGAGGATCCAATCTGTAAAAATGTTCTCATTTAGTCAAACAGTGACTTGGTTTACCTACTTTAAATTGTCCTGAAATTTGTTAGAATTTTGTGATATCAATCATTTGTAAGATTAATTGTTGCTTTTTTGGTAATTATAAAAAAATCTCAATTTAGAACAACACTCTTCAGTTTTACTCAGTCATTATCTTTCCCTGTTTATTCCTTCAATTTTGATACAGTTTATTTTTCAGCCTTTTTAGGGAACTGAAGTCAAGGTTGTCTGCTGTTGAATCAAATTCACAGATGTTTAAAGCATATTTTATTTTTCAAGAAATACTTATCAGATTGACATCCAGACATTTGTAGAAAAAAAAAAATCAACCATGTTTTGAATGGATTTTTGGGCCCGGCAGTCTGGCTCGATCCAGAAAGGAGCAGGACCACTAAGGCCGGGTCAGCTGGTCCTGCTGCGCCACAGTACGTCCAAGGCCAGAATGACACTTCATACACTGAATGTCACTCATTTCAAGGCTGCGTTATTATTCTGCTGCAGCCTGTTGCTGTGGTGAACAGTTACATGGGATCATCCTAGATGTGTTGATAATGCATGAAGACATTAAAACAGATGTTATACCTTTTGTTTCAGTAGTTGACTGAAAGTTTCATCGTGGAAAAAAATATTTCATCAGTAAATTATTGCAACAGAATTTTTTGTTGTAATACTATAATCATTATTTATGTCTTATCAGTGCATTTCAGACCCAAGATTCTTGTGTAGAACGAGTACAAAATGTGATGCAGGCTACATGAGGCACCCACACAGCAACAGGAGATATTTCAATAAGGACCTCCAACACGAGTGTCAGCACACATACCGCTCCCTCTGATCCAGACCTCAGAACTCACTTCATCAACGTCATTTCCTGCAGTATTATTTATGTTACTGACTGTCAGAATCACGACTGAGTTTTGTTTTTGTTGATGTGAATGGTGTCCAGACATATTCAGACTCCGATCTGTACACTTTGTTTATTTTTGTCTTAAGTGCTTCTGTTTTGGTCCCATATCTTTATGCCTTTGGTTACATTTGCCTCTTGCATTTACTGTATTACCGCTCACTATGGGAACACTGGTCCGTAGCAATATGTCTCTCCTGCCTTAACGTGGCCACACTGGTCTTAACAGTAATAACCCGCCCTCACAGCTCTCCAATCAAACACAATAATGCTGTATTCTTACCTTAAATATACTGTGCAACTGAAGAGTTTCATCCCAAAACCCTATAAGTCCATTTTGGGGAAAAAGGTCACTTGTCATTCATTGCTTACTCTTAAAAAACACAGATGATCATATCTTTTAAAATGTTACTGTTCTCTAAGGGCACCCGATAGCTGAACTTCTATAATATTCATATATTTGTCACAGTAGCTGCCATGGTTGTGATTTTTGGCATGAAATTCTTCAGTTTTTTTTTTACTAAGTGAACCACCTGTAATATACTGCCTCATTAACCTGGAGGGAAGGGCATGGTGGCGCCCCCTAGTGGCTGCACTCAAAGCTCAGTGAGAAAAGGCTTGACCTCCACTCGAGAAATTTTATATCATTAAATTCTGAATAAATTATCAAATGATTACAGAGTACAGAGAGGAAAGGCGTAGAAGAGGGTTTTGTCTATATAACTTTGCTTTCTCTCAACAAGAAAAGGTCACGCAGCGTCAAAGATGAACGGGGAAATATCTCAGGAATGAACGCAGCCACTTGGGGGCGCTAGTCACGTTTCCCTTCTGCTTTGGAAAAACATCTGGATTTGGCTCAAGTGCTCCTACGTGATCTGAGCAAATAGTAATGGCTGATTTTCCTTCTCAGTACCACAGATCCAACACTGCCTGACAGCAGCCCTGCCCGGCTGCCTCTGTCTACTGGAGGTTATTTACCACGGGTCTAACAACAGGGGGTGTGGGGGGGGCATTACCAGCAGAGTGTGGTCAAATGCTGGTGAAGTCTCTCCACTCAAATAGCCATAACTTTGAGGTCTATTCTAAACATCTAGTTACTGTAGTTAGTCCGCTCGACAGGCAACAAGCCATCATTTGGAGATTTATTCTAAATGTCTAGTTGACTGGGAAAATAGTTAAAGTGGCTGTTGGATTTTGCCAACCACTGTAGCTTTTGGGGAAAACAAAAAATCCTGGTAGTCAGTGACCACCTTGTTACTACCTCCATCCCTGGTTGTGGTCGTCCAGAGCGTTTGTGTCTTCTATCAACGCTTCCCCCCGAGGCCTTTTAGCTGACAGGAGGTGTAACTATTATTACTGAACAGGTTGCACTCACTTCCCTTTGTTTGTGTTAAAACACAGGATGCAGAAGCAATACAGGTCTGTCAGGTGATGCTACACACTGTCTGGCAGCCATGTTGGAAGTGCACCTCCAAACTATGAGGACATGGATTTTTTTTTTTTTGGCAGGGACTGACCATTCATTCTGCCAACTAGCTGCCCAGAAATTTCAAATACAATTCCAAAGCCACGGTTTATTTACTCTTCCTCTTCTTGCATTTTCACAGCCGTTGGCATCCCATATTACGCTGCATTACCACCATCTGTTCTCTACAGAGTCATAGCACTTCCCTCTACTGGCAGCCATATTAAAATTGTGAGCTGTGTAACTATGTGAGGTTAATAGGAGCTTAAGGGGAGGGAGTTGGAATAGAACAAAAGCTACTGTTGCAAAAAGGCCTCCGAAGTCCCTCCAGTCCCAGTAACAGTTCCTCTGTAGCAGGAAAAAAAATGTTTTAATAGTTTAACATGACTGTAATGCGGCCTTGATTTTCCAGCCTGGTTTAGTATATCTCTTGTCTGCCTTGTCCTGGACTCCTGGTGGTATCAGTAGAAATGGACAACAGTATTATATCATGATCATTACAAGTAATCATCATCAATCATGTTGCTACTGTTGATTCTGTGGAGTGGGTTTGTCCTGATGTGTTATTTGTATGTGTGAATGAACCATCACAGTGGTTATGTCATGTATGTAAGTGTATATATGCGCATATTAAGACTTATAAAAAATCTGAGCACAAGTTTGGGTTTTGATTAATTTAATTGTTTTATGTAATTCTATGCTGCAATCCAAAGAATAAACATGTATTATAATGCATTTATAATTTTCTTTTTTTTTTTATCATCTGAACAATAATCTCCCTGGTAAGAAAAAATAAAAATAAAAAAATTAAAGATTCACAGAGTTCTGTGTTTATTAGTGCTAAACTGATTGTGTTTCAAGGAATATATCAAGTTTTTGGGAAGTTTGTAACAGCGATGATCCATGTGTCCCCGGTAGATCACAGGATCCAGTGCTCCATTCTAACTATGTTGTGTAAAGGCAGCAGTATACAAGCAATAAAATTGATCAATCTTGCGAGAAAGTAATGGTATGGCATATTTGTATAGGTATTGGCAAAACAGGAGGGATTTTTCCTATTTTCATATTACAGAAGCAAATCCTACCTTCAAATAGGAAGAGTATTTGATAAGCATCCTAAATTTGCAAAGTTTAAAAAAAAAAAACACTCACTAGTAGATACAAGCTCCTCCCCTGCTGTGACCCTGCAGCTGGTCTAGAAGCTGCCAAAAACTTTGGAGACGATGTTACAAAGAAACGTTTAGCTCTGTGAGACAAGAAAAGTAGCACTGGTTGTTAAATAACAGACAAAAAGTTCATAACCGATGTTAGACTGCCTATTTAGAATTTCCTTACCTAAGATGTTAGGATAGGTACATTGACTTAGGAACTGTTAATTTGTAGTGAATATTTAAATCTAAATCTAAATCAGCTCCTAACTAATTACCATGATAACCAAACAGGAAGGATTTGCAAGTTAGTTTCTGTATGAATACATGGTTGCTAACTTGAAATGGTTTCAAAAATAAACCTGGCAATATCAGCTATATTGACTTGATGGACTTTCATTTTTGAAATAAATCTACACAGCATATAATTAAATCCATTAAAGCTTTTTATTACAAAGAGCTCACTCTTCTTGCTTTGAGTGATGCTCAAGTGCTAGCATGGAGCCCATTATCACTCAACAGAGCGTTGGCTAGAGTTAGCATGGAGCACCATGTGGGCTATCAGGAACACGTCTGATTTTGGAGTTGATGTTGAAATCACTTTTTTATTTGCCCACAAAGCTTAAACAAACATGTTGCTTGATTGGAAACTATGGCATAAGACCGGTTCTTCCAAGCCACCATATATATTTGTGTTGTTACAGTGCTTGTCCTGCTTAAGGGCACATCGTCGGTAGTTAAGAGTTTCCTCATTCACTAAGATGCTACAGTTGCCTGTATCTGATGCTGTTAAGGGCTCACTGCTTTTCTTAGGACAATCTGACAGGCCATACGACTGCTGATTGACACAGAACGACTGTTGGGATTGAAACCTGCAACCTTTACTCAGATACTTGTAAACTGAGAAAGTTGTACCATGAGTAATACGCTATGGTCTCTCCTTGAAAAATGCTCGTCGTCCCATGCATTGTCCCACTGGGAATTCCACCCGTATTGCTGACCCTGTTTTCCCCATTGAGTTACACACAAGACACACTGGACTCTGATCAGTTTTTATTCCCTCATAGGTAGAATAGCAATAGAAACACACCTTAAAAATAACAAATAAGGTTTTTCCAACAGATGAAAAAGTAACAAAAGGCATATGTAGATCTTCTACATAGCAATTACAGAACAGTCTACTGTCCAAAAAAGGCACTAAATTGTTAAATAGAAGAGGGGATATAAATCATTTCAAACTGATACAACAGACTTCCTGATTTTTCATTTTATAGAGGAGTTGAAGAGATTTATTCCAAAGTAAGCTTTTCATCATTTAGGAGAAAAAAAAAGATTCCTTCTACAAAATACCACACAACTTAACCAAATGATGTTCATTTTGGAAGGTGATTTAAGTTATTGACTGACGAAAGGACTTACAAACTGGATCCTCCACATTTTGGAGATGTTAAAAGATGAACGTCAGGGTTTTTTTTTTCCCCCAAAATGAATATACAGCTTTTTGGAATAGAACTCTTCATATATTGTCATACTGCATTTTATTTATTCACAATATTGGACAATGTAGAAGAGAGACACACACATTCATCACTGAGCCATGGACTGACTGAAACCACAGGGAATCTGGTTTTTAACCCTGGTCCAGATCTGATCTGAAACCTGATCCCATGAGGTTTTTCCTTGTTTAGACAGCCAGCAGATGATCTCAGATCAGATCTCTCGTCTAAGACTCCCTTCACACCTTCATTAACACTGAGTGATGTGTTCACATAGGACAAAACTTTGACAAATTTTGATTTCACTGTGCGAGACGTTCTTTGATGCAGCTACACCAGATCTAGTCACAATCCAGTTATAAGATGTCAACTGCAGGTGTGAACAGGGGCCATTACAGTCCAGATCTGACCTGAAACCAGCTCTGTTGTGGTTTGAACTTGTTTAAACAGCTTGCAGGAGATCAGAGCTCATCTTCAAGAAACAAAGAGTGAAACATCAGCTGTTGTTCCTCTGGACGTCCAGAGAAGGAACCTCATCCTTGAAACAAATGGTTAAACATGGCAACGGAAGACGAAAGGCAGATGAGTTTACTGCATTTTAATCAATGTAAAGCACACAGACATGCTGCCTTCAAGAACTGTCAGAAGTGCTAAGTAGTTTTCTTATAACCAAGCTATCAAGATGTGATGTTTAGGCGGCGGAGAGCATGAAAGCCATGTCAACAATTACTTTAAAAGTGACAGACTAAGTAAAGTTTAGCATTCTGTGGAAATGTCTGCCATTTTTGTTTTTTCAACCTCATTATTCGTTGCCATGCATTTCAAATTTATTAAAATATGAATTACATGGTGCACGTTTTCTCTCTGCCACTAGGGTATGCTCACTTTTGGAAATAAAACAGACACAAATAAACTACTTTTGTCACCATTTGGTTATTTCTGAGGAAAAAAAAAGCACCTGAATGCCTGCTAATTTGTGTCTTCTGAATTCAGAAGTTAGAGCTTATGAGGAGGCCTTGAAGGCAGCGACAGACAAAATCATTGAACAATCTCAAAATAGCATGCTGATGTAAATCAATCAAATGATTCACTTCAGAAATGTTTCTGCTTGGCAGATTTAAAAAAAAAGACAAAAAAAACTTAATAGAACAGTATATTTTTATCTTCTGGTGTACATGTTTGAAACAGATGATGAGAACTACATAACTGGCTAGTGACGCCTCAGAGTTTTATAAACTCGTAAAGCATTGAAACCCTGGACAGCTTAGCTGCCAGTCAGCTAAAGAGTCATTCCACCACAAAATTCAAGTTTTATCAGACACTTGGTCTGAGCCAACCCTGTGGAGTTGCATTAGTATGTCACCAGTCTGGCAACTTCTTAATAGTAGCAATTATTTTTTAGAATTACTTTGTGTGGAAATTCTTGTCTATTCAAAAACGAAATTCACATCTTACCGGTGACCTCAGACAGTACAGTTAGTATTTATGATCATGAACATCAAGTCCCTTCCAAAGCCAGGACAAGCAGCCAAGCGTTGTCCCCATGTGAAGAGAAAACCTCTGGAGCTGCTGCACTGACAGTGAATTGGAGCCTGAAGAGTTCGGTGATCAAATCGTGACGAAATGCAAAAATGCACTTCAGACCGATGTGCGATGAAGACCAGCTGAGGTCAAAACATCGAATAAACCACTAAGGAAGCAGCAAACCCACCGTCTAAGTTTACATCGCTCTTATTCCATCAACCAATGAAAAGGTGAAATGAATGAAAGTATTATTAAGCTCACAGTGAATGGAAATCTCCGATACATAATGTACTTTCAGATAACTACTACAGCTCCTTTTTCACTTTGGGTATATTCTCACTTTGTACATATCCGGCAA
The DNA here is from genome assembly GCA_900302615.1 of Holocentrus rufus. Taxonomy (NCBI): domain Eukaryota; kingdom Metazoa; phylum Chordata; class Actinopteri; order Holocentriformes; family Holocentridae; genus Holocentrus; species Holocentrus rufus. Next base: position 16,403 of record OMLF01030656.1, read on the forward strand.
TAAATTGCACTGGTGTCATTTTCATTCATACGTTTCAACTCCAAGTTCTAGTGTTGTATTTGTGAGTAGTGTAAAGTATGTTTATATTATACCCATTATTTACTCCCTACTCTTATAAATGTTAATTTCTATATTTTCCTTTGCTGTATCCTATTTGCTGCTGCAACAACCCAATTCATCCACAAGAATCATTAAAGTTTCATATTATCGCACCTTAAACTTAGGCATCAGTGTGCTTTGCACCCTTTTAAGTACATTATGTATTACTAAGATTTTCAAAAGTACTGCATTTTTCCAAAGGTTTATACACTATGATAGGGATGCTGCAAAGTATTAACCTGTTTTTCCCATTTGTTTGACCTATAAGGATTTTATTTGTACTTTATTTTCTAACACGATAAAGCAAGGGATCATTAGAAACTGTTGCATGACAGCCCCCAGACTAATTTTATAGAGGAATATCAACATTTTTGCTGAACAGTTTTTTAATCAACAGCTTCCCACAATGCATCTGTTTTGTGCTGCTGGATAGAACAAGAGGGGACTGGCGAATGCAGGGTCTTACATTAGTGAATTTTAGAGTGAACTTTCCCTTTTAAAGTACACTGAAATTTCGGAACAAGCTGTCTGTAGTCCCAGAGAGGCCGGGGTCGGCTGATTCCTCCAGCACATTAAAGACTTTTCTGAATAAATCACCAGTTACTTTCGATCTCGATAGTCTCTTAGCTCTCAAACATGATTCACACAGAGGCGGCTGAGGAGGAACCGGGAGGATTAGCTTATAGCTGACAGGAGGTGAAGTGAGGTATTTATGCAGAGTTTTTAACTCAAACCCAGAACTTTTAACGCAACGCAGGTTTTACCAAATTGTCAGTAGCTTAGCAAGTGAAGCACCCGCCGATTAACCTGTTAAATACATGTTTGTGTTATTTATCTTGCACTAGCATTATATACAGCAGGAGCCATTGTAGAAGTCCTCCTTCATGCTTTATCCTGCACTGGTGCAAAGCAAAGAATATTAAGGCACTTCAACTTAAAAACTTGTTTCTTATTTGCGTTGTAAGTTCAATTTAATAGTACTTATTATATTTAGGTCCGTTCATTTGCTATAATGTAGTAAAACTGACTGAATGAACTTAAGACAAGTTCAATCAGTCAGGTCATGTTGACAAATGTTCATTCGTTCATGAACTGACTCCATTTCTGTGTTTTTTACTCTTTACCAATGTCGATCAAGAGTTCCAAAATGTTAAGTGTACTGGCTGAATACTAATTTTCATCACAGTTGCCAGTTTTCATTTTTGATGAGAACCTGACTTATGAATCAACTAAAACGAGTCTCCATCAATCATCAATCCTGTATCTAATCCAAACAACTGCAGAGGGTTTCTGTAGCATTAACTCAAATCCAATGTGAGAAGTATGCTACTGAGCTAAAACTGTTTCCTAATTAATGAAAGAGCGCGCGCTGATAAACAGCACTCATAATCTGAAAGTGACAAAAAAAATGTGTCGGTTTCAGTGAATTACATGATAAGCTTTTGTAGTGTGATGAATAACATTCTCTCTTTCTGCATTATGTCAACAAAATGAGAAAAGGTAGAATTTCTACAATGGCTGTAACTGTCTTAATACTTTTGACTTGACTACTTTAATGAGCTTATTATTATTCTTTTTTTTTTTTTTTAGCTAAAAACAACTGGTAACTACAAACCCGTTAGTCAATGGTTGGTTTACAGAGAGAGCTTGTGCACTAAATGGGAACTTTGAGCCTTTTGGTAAAACCAGCAGTGTCCCCTGTCAGTTTCTGTTCTCCCTATCTGGTCTGTCAGTCATTCAGAATGACCAGTGAAAACCACAGAGGGCGGGGACACAGAAGCACCATGGTATCGATCCCAGAAAGTGCTATTTAAAATGAAAACACAATTAAAACAAAAGAGATTGTGTTTAGAACACATGGAATACCAAGCGCATATACAGATATACTCAGGGGGACAGATATGCATTTTGCTTACAGTAATTTGACACATCTCATGTGCCTCTGATCAGCTTTATCTCTAATACCTATTTCTGTCCATGATTATCATACAGTCAGAAAATACACAAATTAAAACTTAATACTTTGGCTAATGCTTCAGTCAGCTTTGACCAGTATCAACAAGAATAACTCCAACAATATTCTCCATTTCTTTTGTTTCTGAAGCTAAGAATATTGTCTACAGTCAATATACTGCAAATAGATATGGGTTAGGGTATATACACATACCCGCACAGTTTATATATACTGTATGTGTGTGTACACATACATATACTTGTATATGTATGTATTCACTGTACACTATATCTTTATCTAACAGTATTATTATAGCATTGAAATGAAATTGCAAGTATGAACAGGCAACCAGAAGTCCACTTTTACAATAAATGAGAGATGAAGGCAGCGGAGTTTCTTAATAACAGATGAGAGTGTGAGCGGATCATATCGGCCCACCTGGCTCTCCTTAGGATGATCCATCACCAACATGGATGATCTCCAGATCGCTCACAGTGTTCTCACGCCAGGAACGAGTTAAAAAAGACCCCTGAAGTGAAGGCGGGGGGCTGGAGGGGTGGCGGGCGCTCTGTCTTCCCCTCGCGCTTCACTTTCTTCCATGATCTCGGTCTGTACGCTCGCACGAGTTTTTTATTTATTCCATCTACTGTCTGGGTGACGTCTGAACCTTGACCTCCTTAGTACGGGTTGCTTGTAATGTCGGCAATCTAGGAATGAAAGCTTATTCTACTGTTGACCTGGGTGAGGTCTCTGAGGATAAGAAAAATGCGAGTATGTACTGTGATGCGATATGCTACATATAGTTTTTAAAATAATCTGAAGCTTAACTTTCAAATTCATGTATTCACCTTTGAGGCTGTTCAGTTGTACAGTAACCACACCGCGAGAACTTGTTTGGGGATTTTTTTTTGTTTTGTTTTTTTTGTTGTTGTTTGCACAGTTTGGAAGGAAATCTGCCCGTTTGCATCATTTCCTGTCCTTTTGGCCGGTCTGTTTGAGAGCACTGAAAATGCTACAAATAAAGGTTTATAATATTATATTCATTATTATATCTATTATTATATTATTATACTGATAATGCCTGTAACAGTGTAGAAGAGCAAGTTGGTGGTTGGAGGTAGGGTTGGAGGTATCTCAGGGTTGGATTATACATGAAGTTTGGTCGTTTTATGACTTATTACATTTCTATAAAATCTGCTTGCATATCAACACGCCTGTTCCTATTTATAATTTATAT
>OMLF01030659.1:2999-18090 GCA_900302615.1 Holocentrus rufus
ATGTATCCCAGACCTTATTATTGAATTAATGGAGTGGGTTACAACGTCTTAAGAATTTCATTTGTATGGGTTTCCAAGGACAGTTTCAAGGTCTAAATTCTGTTTCAGAGGCTTTTCACCCCTTACAAGAATAAAACGTGTAGGGAAACAAACAGTGAATTCTTGTAGGTTTTTGCGAAGAGAGCGGTCAGTTTTCAAGATCGTGAAAATCAGCACAAAATAATATTGATTTGAAAATATTAACATCAGTCCGCCCCCCCGAAAAAAGCATCCCTAACCTCTTTCTGTTTGCGACCCGAAGGAGCGCTCGTTCTGCATGAGCGTCTCCCGCAGCTCCAGCAGCTCGGCGTGCTCCTTGGTGTACATCCTCCGCAGGTTCTCCACGTGCTGGATCATCACCTCCACCGCCTTACCGATACGACTCTCCTGGAAAAGACACGCAGACATCAGCTTCACCCAACGCTCGAATTTGCTGGTGCAAGGGGACAGCGCATGGATGATACACGATCAAATCTGCATTTACTTTCAGCCTTTATCGTGTTTGAAACGGGGAAAATGAGAGAGGCCCTGTGTGTGATGGATCGAGGTAATAACGCAAAAACAAACAGGAGTCCTCGGTTGACAGTCTAAGACGGGTGGTGTTGTCTTGCTCGTTTATTGTTCTCATCATGTGGGTGTTGTGAAGCCCTTTGAGACTTTAACAGTGATTAAGTGCTGCACGAATAAACTTGGCTTGACGTGGGAGGGAATACATTTTCTCTTATTTTTCACATTTAAAGTGATGAGAAATAACAACTGCACTGTCAGGATGGGCCACGTATGAGAGAAGATTTTGTTTTTATGATGCCCACTGGACAGTCTGAGGATCAGCACTTGTAAAATGCATTTATTTGCTAAATTCTTTCCGGTGTATGTGATAGGGGAGGAAATTAGAGAAGCAGGGAGAGCATGGTGAATCAGTTTGATAAAAGAGGCAGACACCTTTTTTGTGTCATTTGCATGAAATGATGACATAACTAAAACTAAGCAAGTTGCAGTGCATGCTTACACTGAACTACACTGGAAAATTACTTAATGTGTGTGTTTTTAATCATCAGTTATGACTAAGATTTTGATTTTATATTAATAGAATTCATATCGGTTAATTCCACTATACAAGCAACACCAACGATATTTTTATTGGGACAGAAGATCAACTCTGAGGTCAATTTTTTCTCAGCTTTACTACTCATGCAGTTACAAATTCTGGGCTCTGTTAAGCTGTATGAATCATGGCACACACACACACACACACACACACACACACACATACACACACCTGGTGAATGGCTCCCAGCATCTCGGAGCGGCTGGACACCCTGGTCATGGACTGGATGAGGATATCCAGGTTCTTCTGGAGCCTCTGGATGATCTCCATGGACTGGTTGTCGTCTTCACACAGAGGGATCAGCGCCTGGAGGAGGAGGAGGAGGAAGAGGAGGAGGAGCAATCAATGTGAAAAGGTTTGGAAAGGAGAGAGAATCTTAAAGAACATTTTCATGCTCATTTCCTTAATTCTGCCTATTTACCTATAGATGAATATCTTTAAAATACTTAAAGGAACAGTTCACCCAAAATCCAGATTTCCATGTGATTTGGTGGGGTTTCCAGTCAGCCATGATTTTCCCTGTCTCCTCTCAACCCAATACAATGGGGCTGGATAGGTATTCATTTGTGGAGCTCAAACTGACAATTTACATGTAAAACTTAACTCAAATAGCTTTTTCAGATAGCTCCCCCAACAAGCATGAATTCGGGGCACACTGGAAACCTCGCCAGATCACACAATCTAAATGGACAGATTGCACTCGGAGTAAGTGGGAAAAGATCCTTTACTTGTGAGTGTACTTTGGGTGAACTGTTCCTTTAAGTATACTAATTCATCGCTACTGGTGTTATCCATGTTTATTTATGGTACCCAATGAAAAGTTCACAATAAACTGCCAAATAATCTGATCGACTTGAAGGGGCCTGAAACGGGGCAAAGGGTTGATTCTTCACAAAGTCGTCTGGCTCAGTAAAGTCTTTAATGAACCGCTGACAGGGTCTCTTAGCCATCTTGCTTGTGCACATTTATTTTGTCTCAACAGCAGCCTTACTGAGAACGACACATGCATGGCTGAAACCTGCTCAAGCATGCGAGCCGGTACATCGAGCCTCACTGCGAGAAGGCCCAAACATGGAAGAGAGGGAACAGAAAGTTGTGATAGCATGCTACTCTCTTTTTTTTTTGACAGTAAAGATTGAGAGGTAAGTAAGACGAGTCACGGTATTAAAAAAAAAAAAAAAAAACACCTGCACAGCATTACAGTATAAACACGGCCTTTACAACACGGTTAATTCCCTTCCTTTAATTGTGTGAGAGAGAAAAAAAACTGCTCTCCCTGCGACAGGCTGTAGCAGCAAATCTAATCTAATGCGGCTGAACAAAAATTAGGGAATGACACTGATCACTGATTAACCTCTCATTAAACTCCAATGTCGCCATGCTGTAGCTGTCCTTGATATTGCCTGTGTTACCAATGGGAACAAAGTAATGACTCTCTAAACAAAACAAAAAAAAAAGGCACCACAACCACAGGGTACATTGCCAACATTTTTGTTGAACCAGTGGTAATGTGTTTTAGGGTGGATTTCCCTTTAAGCTTCTCTAGACTTTATGCTTTTAATGAAAAAAAAATCGATCTTATCTTATCAGCCTAAATCAAATGGGGCTACAACAGAGAAGAGCATCCCAACTCTCTTTGGTTGAGATGCCACATTTGCCTAAATGAAAGAAGAAAATGGAAAAAGACCAAAATAAAAGCTGTCTCCTGAGCAGGGATTTCCTCTTCCCTTGGCATCTTTTGCAACAAAGCATTTCAGACCGGAAACTTTTTCCCGAACACTTTACCATTCGGAGACGCTCACGTGCAAAGTTGCCCCTTTCAAATTTAAACCATCTTTAAAAAACGGGGGAATAAAAAATGCACCGAGGCATGCAAACAACCGATGCACTCGTGCTCACAGACCTGCAGCAGGCCCTGGCAGCTGGACACCTCCCTGCGGACATTCTCCTCGGCCAGGTCGCGGGAACGCTCCTCCAGTCGCAGCCTCTTCTCCAGGGTGAACATGTCGCACTTGAAGCCCAGCGACAGACGCTGGAACTCCGTCTGACAACACGGAAACAGACGACTCAGCGCTATTAGTTGTTGCATCATTGGACAGACATACAACAACGTATCATCCAAATACAAATGACTCTAATGACACTTCCTGGTCTGTAAAAGTCATACGAAAGAAAGCGTTCTGTTATCTGGGAATTTACATCAGATAAAACTTTCCATATTTTAGAGCATCATCACACTGGTTTACAGTTTACAGAGTGATGCGTGCACTTTCACTGTGTGGGCGGTGAAATAGAGAAAACAAGCGTTTCTGATGAGTGAACCTGTTCTAGACACTAATCAACATCTATAAGAGATAACAGCAAAGACTGACCAACTCATTCAAAAACTTTATACGAACTGATGAGGATTATTAATAGAAAATGCAGAGGCTAAGCTACAGAGATCAAAAATTGTGCTGTTTACACTACAAGAAAGAGTTAAAGGTACTCAGTATAGTTCAGTAAGGCAGATGATTCAAAACAGGGACCTGGTTTTCCTAGTGTGCACCATAGTGCCACTAGTGGTCACAGACTACATTAGGTACCTTTAAAAATTGGTCTTCTAATGTTTTGGGCAAAATACCCTTTTTCCGACTTACCCAGAGACTTACAAGATGTTCAATACCATTTTCACCTCTGTTCGTCCACTGGTTCAGTTCCGATGGTTAGAATTTCATGTTAGCTTAGCATAAAGACTTGAAGTCTAAAGGAGTCATTAGCCTAGCTCCGTCAGAGTGAAAAAAAGAAACATTACATCAACTCAGAAGCTGTCTTATTTACACAGTGTATCATGTGTGTTACACAGTAACAAAATACACGTCTTAGATGCTAATTTAATTAGATGTTAAAGAAGTTAGATGGTAGGAACTATAACTTATGAACACAAATGTTCAGAGGTTATAGTTCCTACCATCTAACTTCTACTGAATATACTCGATTTTTTTAACTCCAAGACGTGTATTTCAAATACAAATGATACACTGTGTAAACGAGACAGCTTTTCCCTTTGATGGAGCTAGGCTAATGACTCCTGTGGACTTCAAGTCTTTATGCTAAGCTAACACGAAATATTACCAATAGGAAGCAAACCAGTGGAGATACAGAGGTGAAAGTGGTATAACATCTTGTCTCAGTCTGGGTAAGTCAGAAAAAGGACACACACACACACACACACACACACACACACACAGGTTAGGCACAATGCCCAACTATAATGGCATACAAACCTCAATCTCCTTGTCAGACGGCGACAGGCTGTAAAGAGACAAAGAACAAGTCGGACGTGATGACATGACTCAGCGAGCGCACGCAGGCAAAAACCAAAAAGGATTTTAATGAGAACAGAACTATGATAATGTGCTGTTACCTGTTGCCATCTTCTCTGTAGGAGTCACTGGTGTCAGAAATCACCGACGTCTCAGCTAGACAATGAGGTGGGTTGGTGAAGCAAGTGAACCAGGAAACAATAAATGTCAAACCAAAATGTTCCTCCGCAGCGTCACGAATTTTAAAATGGTAAAGCACTCACTTCTTAAAACGGATCATTATCATTTGAGATCAAAAGAGAGGCGATAAATAATAATAGCGTAGCACAGAAATACCAAACCTACTTTCCTTCTCGGTGGTCATGCTGGTCTCACTCAGCTCCTCCTGCACCTTGTGCTCCTCGATGGCCTCCATGCTGCGCGACAGCTCCTGCAGGGTCACTTGAAACGTTACTCTCTCTCCCTGCCTCCCCTCATCCTGCCCCTTCAGTGCTAACAGTTTCTCCGCACTCTCACTGTCCTCGTTGCCCATGTTGCTCTTTTCGCTCGCTCCCTCCTCGGACATTTCAAAACAGACCGAACATAACGAAGGGAAGTTGTGCGGACAGAAAGAAGCTCATGCCATGCTGCCCATCTGTCCTTGAGTCTGAATGACAGCCTGATCCCAGGTAAATGTGAAAGTCTGCTCTCTGCCTCTCTCTCTCTCTCACACACACACACACACACACTGACACGGCTAGAAAAACAACATTTTGATGACGTCACGCTGGATGAGAATACCAATGGTGCAATCTCACCACTGGCATGAAGAAATCAAATCTTCAATGACGCCCACACCATTCCTCAGGACTGACTTTTAATCAGATGTACTCCACGGCTATTTTAAGGAGACTAAAATGAAATTCAGATGAAAATGGACCCGTAAACGTGTTATGAAACGAAAGTAAAAATGAGAGTTTATGTAATGACTAGCCAAGTAAAACACTCCTGTCTGCTTTAAAAAGTAATTAAAGCAAAAACATGAGGGGATTGTTTTATGTTCTCAACTTTCTGTTTATGCACAGCAAAAAAAGAACATTCTGGGTCGAGAAGTTTAGGCTACAAAAAAAATTCTTTTTACAATTACAATGTATAATGATTTGTTTGTATTACATAATCCCTTTTGCAAACACATGCAAAATTCCCAATTTCAACATGCATCATTATAATAACACCCCCATCCAAAAATATTAATACTAGAACAGAAACTAAATGCCACATGCTGTTTTGGCACACATGCAAAACTGATCCTGAAGGTCCTGATCAGCCCGCCAAATTTGACCCAAGTTATCATGCAAACGCCACCTATTACAAGTCGCCCATCTGCTAAAGTACCAAAACCTCATTTGTCCATCAGTAAAGCACCAAACAGGAACAGTGCTAATCTTACCAGTTCCCTCTTATTTTTACTGCGGAGGCCCAGGGAGTCCCTTCTGGTTCCTGAGGCCGCCTGCCCCCCTGAAGCGCTGTCCTCTGATTGGCTGGTGTCAGAGGCTGCGCCCTCCGCGCCACCTCTGGACTGGCCGGTGCGTGGGACGGCGGGGCCGGTCACGGATGGAGGGGGGCTGCCGTCGGAGAGAGGGGTCGCTCCGCTGCCGGCGAGCCTGTCGGTCCCTGCAGGAGTCGGAGGGGAGGAGTCGATACGAGGTCTGTCAGACTTCGATGTTAAGAAAGCGCGAGCAAAATGCCATTAAAGCCTTTGTTCTGCCTCTCTGGCTGCAGTTTTAGATGGGAATGAACAAACGCCTACACACAAGGATGGTGCACACAAGTGGACACCGCAAGTGCACACTGCTTCCTCTCTTGCGCACACACACACACACACACACACACAAACAGAAGTCATAGAAGTGCTTCCTCCTACCTGCCATGCTGACCGCTGCTGCTGGAGCCTCAGTTGTATCCTGCACACCCTCCTCCTCCTCCACCAACACAGGCAGTAGGCTCGTGCTGGAACACACACACACACACACACACACACACACAAACCTTTAAAACAACTCCATGCCATTTGCAAAGTCCAATCTAACCCATTAACAACGGTTAAAAACCCATAAAACAACAACTGCCCCTTGACACTTTCCCTGCAGAGAAAAATCTCTCTGTCTTGGCTTAAAATCCTCACAATCTGCCTGCATCACGACGCATGACAAGCCGTGAATCTGAAAAGGGTTTAGCAAACTGATAGCTCACGGCGAATCACTCACCTGTCCTCCGCTCCTGCTCTGTCTGCTAGCTGGTCCTGGCTCAGGCTCTGGGATGCGGAGAAGTAAAAAGGGAGGGAGGGAGCAGCGGTGAGAAAAAGACAGGTGGCCTTGTGGCGCGTTCTTAACGTCCCACATTACAAGAAATGGTCAATGATTGAAAGACGCATGTGCACACACACGCATACACACACACACCCATGCATGCAGCATACCTGTCCCATGGCAGTGAAATGCTATCTAAGCTCTATAGAGTGTGGATGAGAATGATTGGGCTGATTCCTTATATAATGTGCAGCTTCATGGAGAGCCCTGCAGTTTTGTGTGTATGCGTGTGTGTGTGTGTGTGTGTGTGGTGTTGAGAAAGGTGCTCAGAGTACACGTTAACACTGGCACAGTGCTAAGTAGTGGGGGCGGACTGCCTGCACGCACACACACACACGCACACACACACTCTGCAGCAAGGTGAGGGCTCGGAGCGATGCAATGGGATATTGTGTAATGACTGTACGTAATAACCATTTTGACACCGCTCAGAATAGGACGGAGTTACCTCACCGCTTCCACATAAATAAAATAACACCACACTTTGGAGACTTTCTGTGCCTCAGCCTCCTGCCACTGAGCCATCTCACATTCAAACATGAAAACTGACGGGGTGAACTGGGATCCAAATCATCTCGAGAGCATCGACCCCAATTTATATCACTGCTGAAAGAATCCATTAACCGACAGCTAGAAAGTAGAAATGATCACATGATTCACCTTCTTTGCTAATTAACTTAATAATAATCCATCAGAGCTTGGACTTTTATTTATCATATTGCATACATTTTGACATGAAAACTGACATATGGGATATAATCTGTTTCAGGATAAATACAGAATTATTTTGAAACAGTAGGTGTGGTCATTAAGGTTCTTGAAGTCTTGAGCCATAACTTCTCTGCAGCTATCACAACTGAATCTGTGTCCAAATAAAATGTTTACTTCTTTAGCAGACATTAGCTTATTGCTCACATTTAGCTATGCAAACACACTGGGTCAAAGCTGTGAGAGCTCAGTGAGTCAAAATTCGAGTGAAAGCATCTTCAGCTGCAATCGTTTTAAATTGCAGCTTAAACAGGAGTTTCTCCAAAGTTGATATTTTGGTGAAATAACTGAATGTTGTCCTGCAAAAGTACTGCAAGTCTATGGTATAATAAAACTGCACTGTTTGATATCGCTAAAAATATAACCTGGACTATTTCTTATATTCCTAGATATCAAATATAAGAAAGCACACTTTGCATTTGCAAACCAAAGTACAAGTCTATTTGAATATACACAAATCATTTTGGATATAAGAAAACTCCTTATCTGTGCTCACAGCAAAGAGCTGCCTGTGAATCATCAGAAAATATCTTATTTGTCTAAAAACTTTCCTCCCGCATGCACAACAGAGCTTTCTTGTTTATATACTGACACAGTCATAGTATGAGTAGCCAACTTCCCCGGTTCCCCTCAAACTATTTCCCAGCTGGGTGGCAGCCCCTGTGAGCCAATAGCAGGCTGACGACCGAAAATAACACGAGCTGATCAATCTCCCAGCAGGACGCGGAGCCAACCGCGGTGAAACGGCATCATAACAACCGGCCCGGGCAACAAAACTCCCTCCGCGGCCTCGGTCTGAACATGAAAATGCAACGAAACCATTTTCGCAACATGAGCTTAATTACCATGAGGCAGCCTTGTTGCACAGGCCACACATCAAAGCTACAATTGTGCACGCTAATTGGTCCGGACACACAGAAAGAAAACACGTCATCCAAGATCCAAGAGTGACCAGGCTTTTCCCTGCACGCTTTGCAATGAAAATCAATGTCATCACTTCTTAAAACTCATTACTGGAGACATGCATTTGTTTTTTGCATTCATTTTAACCAACTTAAACAATGCTTTTAACTGATTTTATGACATTTTCTTGCTTTTTATTGAATGAAAAGCACTTTGTAACACTCTTATCTAATGTGAACAATAAGGAAAACTAGCAAAAATTTAAAAAAAAAACCTCTAATGTGACTGGGACTGTATTTAGCCAAGCATATGAAGCACACTGTACTTGCCTCCTTTGGCAGCACAGCTCAGGGAAGTAGATAAACCATCCTGTCATCCCTTGAGGCGTCAGCTTGCACAGTCAGGGAAACACCGGCTGCCTGAAGCTCTGGTCTGATATTTGTTTTCCTTGATTTTAGCGTCCTCTCCACCTCCCTCCCTTCCTCCCTCCCTCTCTCTCTGCCAGGCCCCTGCCCTGCCCACCAAACCCCTCGCCTTGAAAACACACCTACTCTCACTCAGCTGAGACATTCGATGCAGTCCAAAAAAAAAAAAAAAAAAGAGAGAGAGAGTGTCTGTTTCAAAAGAGGAAGTAGAAACAGAGCAGAGAGGGTGAAGAATAGAGAAGAGAAGTTATTTTCTTCTACCCTTTTAACTACTTCCCTTCTGGCACTGACCTTGGTATAACTCATGTCGCCTGTCGTCGAGTCGGTCTCGCCTCTCTTCTCTCCTCCTCCTCCTCCTTCTCCTCCTCCTCGGGCGTCACTGGTCGGCTGGGAGCTGTCCGGAGGCGAAAGGTCAAAGGTCAAGTTACCGAAAGCATCTCTCTCTTTTTTTCTTTTTTTTTTTTTTAGCTCGCGCTCGATTTATTTTGGTAATCGCTTGCGCTTTCTGTGCCCTGTTCCCCTCTCAGTCGGAGATGCGGTGCAGCTGGTGGCAGCATGTGTGTGTGAGCGAGAGAGAGACAGAAACAGAGAGAGAGAGAGAGAAATGACAGTCTATAGGTGGACTGTGGGTATGCAAAGTACGGCTGCAGGGAAACTAGCTTGCGCACACACACACTCCTCCCTCAGCTAGGAAAACACCCATTTGACTGGCAAATGTGGCCCAAGTCACAGGGAAATGACACCTGAGCGGAGGTATGCGTTAAACTGCTGTGGGTGGAACGGCGTCTAATCTCACATGGAGAGATTATATTGCCATGAAAATGTTTGGGACGGTGGTTGACTGTGGCGTCTGTGTTTCACCAACACAGACGCCCACTGTCAGACTCTCTGCACGCAGGCGGGGCTTCGTCTCCCGAAACAGAGAAAGCAGCCTCACGGTTTAAAACGGGCCGCGTGTTTTCTGTCGAGGCATCAGTGAAGACAAACTTGATGTTTATTCTGGACTCTCACTTGTAGGGGGTCTGAAACCGAGACTGAGGCCGAGACCGAAACCGCGATACAAAAGGTACGCGGTCTCGCGGTTCCGTCTTCCCTGTCATCACCGACCAGCTGCAGCCTGATGAATTCTCATCAGGTTATTGCTGTAATAAAACTTGATTTCACAATTAACACATAATCATGAAATTATTATTCCATTTAAAGTTAGGGCAAGCTGTGTATATTTTGAGAATATTACATATTATTTTAAGTTCTTTGTGACTATTTTGGCCCAATCTTAGTTTACTTAGCTTAATTTATGAAATGAATCTGCCTTTAGTCTTCATGATATTCCAAACTGTCCTTAATCTAATTTTTTATTTATTTATTTATTTTCCAAGTTACGTTTTGAACCATGGCTCAAAAATCGAAGTCTGAACTGAACCGTGGATTTGGAGAATCGTTACACCCCGACTCAGTTGTCAAGGAAACTTCTGCGGTCTTTGACAGTTTTTTTGCCTTTAAAATCCAATTTCAGCTCTTGGATATGATGCATCTAAACAAATACATAACATAAAAAAAAATGTTTTTGTCCTCCTTTGCTCTTTACTCTCAGGTGCTCTCTACCTATCAAGTGCCTCTACTTTCTGCGCTCTATTATGAATCCCAATATAGTTCTGGGCAAGATACGCCTACAAGCGCTGTGATTGGTCAGAACACCCATCGCGCCTACTGCCCATTCTCTACAATGATATAATTATAGGACAGCCACGAAACCCGTCGCCTGATCTTGTATTGAGACTCGTAATGAAGCTGCTCTGACCTGTAAAGAATATATTTAACTTTCAACACTCTCTATTTTGATCTTGATGTAACTGTTTTGTTTTATAACCCTCTTCTCTTTCTCTGCAGTGACGTTTTTCTGAATAAAGATACACAGCAGGGAAATGGTGCGATCAGGGTGCATTGTGGGATGCGGTGGAAAGCCTAAACCATGTCAGTCTGCATGCTTCGTCTTATAATACAACATTTACAACTCCATATTCTTCATTCACCTCCCACTCTGAGTGATGGTTTCATCTGGTCCGGGTGAGGCGCTGTTGGCTGGTGTTGCCTCGGCCGACCTGGGAGGGGTTTTATCAGGTGTGACGGTCCGGTCCTGTTCAGGCGAGGCGCTCTGGTCGTGGCGGGCCGACCCACCAGACAGAGACTGCGTGGCCTCGAGAGTCTCCGTACCTAAAGATGAGCAAAACCAGGCTGTTTCAGATCAGGCCTACGCAGGTTTACAAGAAATTAAAAAAGGAAAAAAATCGACTTTTACTGTTTTCTTTTAATTGTAAAGTGTTTTTGGGCCATGCTGCATGATGACTGTGCAAAATTGATTGATTTTACAGTCATATATCATCAATCTGTAAAATCCAAGAGGGATAAAGCAGCATAATTTGCCTTTAAATTGTGCCTGAACTGCTTTGTTTACCTCTGCTCCAGCTAGCGATTTCCTACATTTCCCATAGTGCTTTGCGCCAACCCACAGGGAACATGCATAACCTCAGCATAAACCTTTTAAAATTTTCAATCACTCGTAAAGCTGGCAAGTAAACACACATCAATGAATATATTTGAGATTACTGGAAGAGGAAGAACAACTTCCAAACACTTTTTAAAATATATAATTTTCTTACACAACCTGGTTCATGTGGGAAATAAGAAACTTGAATATGCATTTGACAAGAATATTCTTTCCCCCAACTATTGAAACCAGTGGTGGAAACTGTTCTTCCTCTTCCAGTAATTGCAAAGTAATAATCAACCAGCTCTGCTCTGTTATGATATGACTGTACATACACAGTGGAAATGGTGGCACATCTCCAGAATAAGTACATAAATTTGATTTAAATGTTCCTCTGGAGGGATTTGGTGGAGCGGATAACCTGTTCTGCTCCTCTAAGTAACAAACACACTGAGTGAGTCAGGAAATGAGTCACTGTTTGGCTGAGCGGTCCATACATAGAGCAAGCAGCAAAGGAGACAGTGAGTGATCCACAAAGGGAAAAAAACAGTGAGGGAAAGAGAGAATTAGAGAGAGAGAGAGAGAGAGAGAGGAGGAGGAGGAGGGAGGTGAAGGTCTCACCGTTCTTCTCTGAGTGGGCTGGATCAGGGAGAGCGTCCGTCTCTTGCTGCCCGGCGCTGACAGCTTGTGAGTGGGTGTTCAGTGGCACCTTTGCCTCTTCCTGAAACACACACACACACACACATAAAAATGATACACTCTCACAAAGGAAAAGGGTGAAGAGATCACATAGCCGACACACACACACACGCACACACACACACACATACCAACAGCGTGCCCACCACCAGTCAATAAGAACAAATCTCTGCCCATTACGACGTTCCACAGGAAGTCAACAAAACACGACAGCGGCCGACAGAAAGCACAAAGCAGCCGCCGCCGCCGCCGCGTCGGTTCGGGCCTTTCGGGCTGACGGACCTCCAATTACCGGCGGCGTCTTTAAAGGGAATCCAAAAGCAAACATCATCGCGTTCACGCTGGCATCGGCGCAAGGACCGCAAGTGCCTCGAGTAAGAGGAAGAAAAACACAGAAACTGCAGCGACTTCATGGAACAATAAGAGCCTGATTGTTAAAACGGCACCGATGGAGGCAGTCAAATATCTGAGGTGTTGAAAGTGGAGAGACATATTTTTAAAAAAATGCACTTTGTCCAGATTTTTTTCCACTAGATTTGAGGATTTTGTTCATTTTGTTCAGGTTTCTTGATCCCTGATAGTTACTTAATTGGTGATAACTGCCAATTAAGTGACATCATTTAACATCTGTGGGGTTTTTTAAGACTGATACTGATTATGATAGTTTTTTTTAACTTTTAAGTATTTTGTGCCGATATTCAATATCTTCAAATTAGAAAATTTCTGTGCAAAAAAATAAAAGTATTAGTGGAGTAAATCTCTACTTGATGAGATATTTGAATAAACAAAATAAACAAAGAATAAAAAGATGAGATGCTTAAAGGCAACAATATGAATATTTTAATAAAGAGACAATAAACTCTTTTATATGGAAAAGGGAAGACATGGACATGCAAATATCCAATAATCAAAAAAAGGCAGGTATCAGCCCAATATATAAGTAAACCGATAAATCCCTGTATAAATACAATATTTATGTTTTTTTTCCTTTACAGTTCGCCAACATTTCAAGACCTGGATTTCCAGTCTTTCCAGACCTGCAACACGTTTAATTAAGATTTACATCCCCTCTTTCACCACTGACTCTACATCCATTTTCCTCTTGCCTCTGCATGACCTGAACGGTTCGACACCGTCTGCTCTATATAAGGAAGAAGACGGCTTCAAAACGAGCAGGCAGGCTGCGGCTACTGTGACCAGAGGCAATGAATAATGAGAGCAGCAAATATGCGAGGAACTATTTGGTAGGCAAATAGTCAAATGGCGGCGAGGGGAGGGGGTGAGAGAGAAAAAGAGACGGAGAGAGGGAGAGGGGGAGATTTCTAAGTATTTTTACAGATTAAGAATGAATTAATGAGGTAGCCATAGACAAATAAAATGGCTGAAATTCCCCTTTAAGGAGACAATCTGCAGTTTAACCCCTTAGTTATTAGTTCTTTTCAATAAGAAAAGTGGTGAGGAATGACAAGTGAGTTACTGTTATATATTTTTGGAGCTCACTAAATGTAAAAAATCTGGAGGCAGAAAAATCAAAGGAGGAAAAAACAGGGCCGGAGCTACACCGGCGTGCGTCCTGTTGTCCAGTCACAGGGCGTGGCCCAGGGGGACGCCGGTCTTCCTGGTTCCTGACACGGACCGCTTCCTCCTTCCTTTCCAGCACCGCACAAGAGGTGTGCGAACACAATCCCCCAAAACAACAAGGAGCGGCATGTGCTGTGACACTTAAAACCTGCATTTTGTCTGGGGAAAATAATCTGAACGTGCATCAAGTTTCTCAGCCCACATTCACACGTGACACGGCTGGCCAGCATGACCACGGTCTTCCTGTTAGAAACCCTCTTCTCTTACCTCTATGGTTTAGTCACTGGGTGGAAATCTCTTCTGTTTTATGCTACACCTCTACTGGCTAGCTAGAATTTAATCTGAAAGAACCAGCCTTGTCTGTGGCTCGCTGCTCGTGGGGTTTAATAATCCAGAGCTTCATGGCATTTTCTTAACCTGAAAACGCTGAGTCATGACGATTTCGCATGACAACAATATCTTTTGAAAGCTAATTTTGATGAGGAAATAGAAGGCTGGTTGAAATGAGAACACGGGACGTGGAATCTGATGCTACAGGAGATACACGCATGAAACCAGGAACTAGTTCAAAAACTCATCGCCATCATTATATGACTGAAAAAAAAAAATCACTGCAGAGAGCCACAAGCCACGGCTCTCGCTGCACAGCAAAAACTAATAATCAGATTAGCCGTCGCAAATTTCCATTTAGCACAACGCTTTACTGAGGTCAAACATGCAGATGTTTGAACATGGCTTTAAGTGACCATTTGTGTGGTTAAGTTGGATATAACTTTGCTCAGCGTCTATTAAATCATCAAGTTGAGCAACCAAGCTGCACAATTTATGCAACTGCAATTAGCCACATTCCTCTGGCAGAGAGATTTATGACTTCAAGATGCAATAATACAGAATTAAATAGTCTGAAGGTCAGTAATTCAATCTATTTTAAATAATTAATAAAAAAAAAAGTCAACATGTAAGCTCATGGCTTCAATAATATTCCCTTAAAACTGCCTTTTTTCTTTTTTTTTATAATTTCATTTCTCTTTTATTATAAAGTAGTGTATCCTAGAATGTGACAGGACAGATAAGTGGCACACACACTTCATCCCGCTGCCATGAAAAGCTGCACTTTTATGCGTGAAATTGTTCAGTCACTGAAGACACAAGATGATTCTTTCCACTCTGGCACGACTCTGCTGCACCCGTGAACGGGGTCTCCTCTGCTCAGCGGGACGTCTCTGAGCAACAAACTGCCGCCGGGCGCCGTTTAATTCTCTGTGGCGGCGGTTTACCAACATGCAGGAAGCGTTCGGGACAACTACATGAGGGCTCTCAAACCAAATCGAATCGGTGCACTCATGCGTTTCAGCAATCGACGATAAATGAACTGACTGCAGCGTGGGATTGGCTAGGTAAAAAAAAAAAAAAAAAAAAAAAAAAAA
>OMLF01030667.1:7942-23479 GCA_900302615.1 Holocentrus rufus
TGAAAATATGACTATATAAAGTTATCAAAACAAGGTATAATACATTTTTATAACACAATATACAGAAATGCACAATAATAAAATATACTACTACTAATAATAATAATAATAATAAATATATTTTATTATTAATTGTGTTTTTCAGGTTACTCAAAGACACTTTACATAAATTAATTATTATCAATTTATTATTATTAATATTATTATTAGTGGTAGTAGAAGTAGTAGTATCTTAAGGTCTGCTTACAAAGTTTTTCCAGAGCTTAAAACCACACCTCACAGTCTCCATCAGTGAATGGACTTAGCTCAGTTGTCATGGAGATGGTTTGGCTATAATATTAATAATAAAATATTATAGACATTACAATGAACATATTGAAAATCCAACCTGTATATACAGTATACATTTCAAAACCAGCCTCCCCTCAATCAACACCACCCTGTCCTGCCAGGCCACACTACCCAGTGGTGAGTTAGAGAATTCACAAAAAAGCTCATGGACATCATGTGCCGCCCCTGAGCCGCAGTTTCCTCCCATGTTTTTAATGGTGTTCATTTGTCTTCCCATCTGCTTCCCCTCCTGCAGCAACCTCTGAGATTCCTGCGGTGACAGCAGAAAGTTGTGCAAAATGCATGCAGTGATGACAAGCCTATCTACATTTGCTGGACACAGGTTTTTTTCTTGTGTAGAACACACTCCATCTTGATGCGAGGATCCCGAAGGCATTTTCAACAACCATCCTTGATCTTGGTAGGTGGTAGTTGAAAATTCTTTACAGCTTGGCCAGATTGGATACGGCCACATCAAATATGGTTTCAAGGGGAAAGTAGCATCTCCCACCATTGTGAGGAGAACGACCCTGGGCTGAGCAGCACCTGACAGTGGAGCAGGGGGCGGTGCACTGAGTATCCTGCCATTTCTTTGCCAAGATCAGAGGCTGCATATACTCCTCCATCGCTGGTCCTCCCAAAGTCTTCAACTTCTATGACTCTGAACCTGTCAGCATCAACACGGGCCATAAGGACATTTGAAAAAATTCCCTTAAATTTATGGAACTGACTACCTAAACCTTATGTTGACATAAAAGCACCAATACAATTTGGGAAGTTCCACTTCTGCTCGAATTTTCAGGAAATGTCCCTTCTGTTGGGACGAGGATGAGTGTTGGCATCATGATCTTCTTGATAGCTGCACACATCACGTGTACAGAGTCAGCAACAGTTATATGTCCAAAGTGGTAACTAAAGGCAAGGTTGATAAAGAATTCTCCTGTTGCCTTGTATCTGAAAGCAAATGAAAAAAGCATTAATAAAAAAAATATCTTCACCTTTTTACAGTGAATGACTGCAAGACTCGGTGGAAGTACTCAAGGAACACATTTGTCCACAGCAGTGGACTGCTGAATGGATCAAGAGCAGAAAACCAGAGGGAGTGGAGGTACGCCCAGGTGATGGCTTTCCTACTCTTATTAACCAAGTCGATGAGTTTACAAGTTATTTCCTATTTTTTTTTTATTTTTAAAAATAGCAATGCGAACTGGATCACACAAAGCAGCTCTCCATGGGTAAAGGCCAACATGTTGGCCTTTACATACAGAACTTGTTGGTAGATCATTTCATTGTTGGTTTGGCTCTGCACATGAGATTTGTTGACAGTAAGAAAAATAAAGAAAATCGGCTTGCTGGCCAGCCTGGATAGTTTACAGAAGACCCTGTAGATCTGAGCTCTGCAGGTTTTGATGACCATCTGGGAGAGGGAACCAGCAGCATGGAAACAAGGTCCAGCAGACCTCTTCAGCACCCTGCTGCTCCCAATGGAGGATCTACCCCTCTCACTGGAAAACTTGCCAGAGAAAAAAGCTGTCCTGTATGGGTTATAAAGGAGAGGCTCCAAAAATATTGGAGGAGCCCACCTCACCCTGTGTGCTAGACCAGGGTGATGAAATGTATTATTTTGCCCTTAGCCGGGTACCAATTCTCAACAGGCTGGACAGTAAGGGTCAGGCAGAGGCCAAGCTTAGATTTGTGGGCGTGCTAGATGAAGGAGAGCACAAAGATTTTGCACCTGCTCCCCCCCACCACCCCCCCACCTCCAAGAATGGAGTAGGTCCAGCAAAATCACTGCCTTTTCTTATCTCATCTCATCTAATGTTCCATGAAAACACATATACACTAAGCAGATAGACAATTATGTGAATTCCCAGTAAGCTACTTATTTTATTACCTCAGTGCAATAGCAAGACTCTGTTTGGGCTCGGTGCCATCCCTGAAGTTTGTTGACTGCTTTTTGAGTTCGGCATCAATCTTGGACAACAGGTCATCCGGTCAGGATCGAGCCTCAGCTCCAAAACCAGATGGTAAAAATCCCTTTGTATTTTCCTTCTGTGGTTGATCAGATGAACCCGCCACTGTAAGTGTTGCTGTCTCCCTTGGATCCGTCAGAGCAGAATATGGAGAGCACGTACCCCTCTCTTATTAATTGCAGCCACTGCTCAAAACAAAATGCATCATAATAAGCAGTAATAAAATATTAACCTCTGTTAAATGATTGCTAGCCAGTTCGCTGTTGCTATCAAAGTGACTCAGCAAACTTTAATTTCGTTTACGTGAGTACAAAACCTTCCCCAACATGAAAAGGTGATAGTGGTTCTTAGGAATACACACAAATGTGCATATTAACAAAATCTTGAATCAAAAATTAAAAGCTATATAGCAAGAATAAACAAAGCTCTACCCATTTCGGCACCGCTTCAATGCTAGTGGTTTGTACTTCCTTTGTACAGTCATCAGCATCCAGTTGGGTAGGCCTTTAGGGAAGAGGAAGTCAGTGTGGATTGGATGACAGGGGGCTTACATGGCGCTCATGTCTCGCTCATCTCTCACTTCCAGCGTGGATTCCCAGTAAGACTGGAGTGATTCGATCAGAACACAACCTCCGTTTTTATTCTTTCTGCCCCTCTTTGATTGACTCTTCGACTGAACCTGCTATCCTCCAGTCTCAACAAACAGTAGTGAGTCACAGTAACCGTTAGCTTGTTAGAACTGCATGCCGATTTTGTGCTGCTCCTCGATATAAATACCAGAAGAGGTAAGGACTGACAAATCTAATGTGGAGCTTTTAGCTAGCGATGGTGTCATGCACGGACTTTTTCACATCAACTCTTCTACAAGCCTCCAGAGTTGAAGTTGAAGTGAACTTAACAGCAATGTTAACCATGAAAACATTTGCTACATTATTGTTGCAGCGCTATAGCTATTTCAATTCCAACAAGTGGTCCAAACAAGGCCATATTTTCACAGTTGGTTGGTCTTTCCACAGTCCAGATAATATTGTCATCCTACAAGGGGAACTAAATCCCACTCAGCCCTGCTGGAATGTATTACTATAGAAAATGCGGCCCCTAAAACCCCATTTTATTTCAGTTATTGACTTTTGGGAACTCTCAAACCTTGGAAGATGATGAAGACAGTACTCAAGACTATAACTAAATAAGAAAATCACGGTTTTTAACTGGGTGTACCATCCGTTGAGGAATATTGAGCTGCCTTCTTCTCTGTTGAGTTTGTGAACAGGAGAAAAGCAGGAGAGAAAACAGCAGAAGGAATGATTGAACCATCTATAAATGTACAGTTACAGTATGGGGAGAGTGTCGTGTTCGAGCCCTGGTTGCCAGACACCTAATTTTACAGTTTCTCACAGTTCTCTGTCAGCTGATAACCGATGGGATCTACACGGACCCAATTTCCCTGAGCCGTCCAAAGCCTTATAGAAATGGAGCTGGCAAAAACGTAAACATGAGTCACCTGTACAAATGGATGTCTTCAGCTCTCTCATTTCTCTGTTTTTAAATATTCATGTTGCTCTTGTTTCCTCTCTGATGCGCCATGTCACTCTTAAGTAAGAGCATGCTGCCGACAATGATTCTCCCCAGCCTGCTAGTCAAAGACACGCCATCTGCAACACCAATAACTCTTTTATTTCAGGACTTTCTTGGGATGAAATTGCAGAGGCTGGAGCTCTACAGTACTTCATGAGGCATTTAGCTAATCCCATGAGTGTACTTTGAATACATGGATATATAAAATTGCATCAGTTCCACACAGTGATGGAAGAAAATAATGAAAAACAGCTGCACGGCAAGCCTCCAAGTGGGAAATGTCAGTAGTTAGGAACATCCTCTCATTCAGATAATTATAATTCATCGGGGAGTCGACTCCTCATTGACAATGGGAAGCAGCAATATAAATATTTGAGTGTGCACAATACAAACTCTTTCTGACAAACATTG
Source organism: Holocentrus rufus (assembly GCA_900302615.1). Lineage (NCBI taxonomy): Eukaryota > Metazoa > Chordata > Actinopteri > Holocentriformes > Holocentridae > Holocentrus > Holocentrus rufus. The sequence goes on from OMLF01030667.1 coordinate 12,232, forward strand.
CAGGTCAAGCCGGTGCTTATCTCCCAAATAAGCAAATATGGTTTGGTGATTTTTCTTGATGACTATAGTACTGCAGCTATTACCCTCACAATTTATGAATATACATTTTCAAAACAATATACTAAAATGTTTTCTTGATAATAAGTAGCCCAGTAAGCAAATATTAATCATATAATGTATTGCACAGAAACAGCCTGAAAGAGTAGTTTGCTTCAAGGCATAAAACACAGCAGTAGTGCCAGTTCTCTGGTAAATGGTCTTCTGGAGGCATTCATTACTCTGCTTTTTCTATCTGCCACAGTTTAAGACAGACCTTAGCGGGTGGAAAAATCAATTGTGAGGAAATGTATTCAGTCTTGTGTTTTATCCCTTCCAATTTCTTGCTTGTTTTCCTCTTCATTAAAAGAACCGCTGCAGTCGCTTCCACAACATGTTCACCCCCCCTTTAAAAGAGGCCTGCTCTTGATTGTACTCTGATGGGCATCAAATAAAACAGATTGAATTGGACGTGCTACATCAAAAGGCACTATGAAACCAAAGCAATCAATTTGGCTCAATGACTTCTGCGTTTGCAGAATGGAGTGGTTAAGAGTCAAAGGAAGTCAAAGTTTGTTACAACTATGATGTAGAAAATTTAACTTTTCACTCTTATCACAAATATTTAAGGGGAAATAATGGCCTTTTTATCATATGCGTCCAATATTATTCTTGCTTTGGCAGGTGCTAAGAGATAAAACTATTATTTGACATTTGTTCTCATTATTTAGGTTTTCTTACGCACTCTTTCATAGGCAACGATATTTGAAAACATGCTGAAAAACCTGTGAAATGTTATTGGAAATGCTGTTGGAAATGTCATCCAAAGTTGTTCTATTAACGCCTCTCAGAAAAAGGTTGCACCACCAAGAATATTTTCACTTAAGCTTTTGTAGGATTTTGAGGGATTTGTTGTACATTTTCAGATACAGTTAAAGCCTATAGATGTCATGAATCACCACAAAAGAGGCTACAAAAACATCTTAATAATGGTACAAAAATGAAATGCACGACCATGTTATGAGTTAACTTATCACAATTCAAATCTAAAGAGCTGCAGAGTATCTGATGAGGTTATATGATGATAATTTAAAAGTTGAAGTTCAAAATAATTAATGCTACTTTCAAATAAATACACTATTTCCATGAGCTGAAAGGGGAGTGACACTGTTACCGTTCTTAAAGGACTATTAAAAGCTTATCCTAGAAAAATACCTTATGGGTGCAGTAGGAAGGAAAGGTCTGGAAGGAGCACGAAAAAAAAAGGCAGCAAAGTCCAGCTCACTTTTCAGCAACTTCTGCTCATTACACATTCTAACTACAGAGATTAAGGTTGCTGGCTTCCGTCTGGGGTAATTCATTTGAAGCTAACAAACAAAATAATGGATTGAAGTCACAGAGGACTCCACCAATTTATGGATTTTTTTTCAGGGGCTTGTTGAATAAAGTAGACCCAACTAAGAAAGGTCGAACAACACAATTTCCAGCAAGGGAGAGCGAGACTAAAACATGATTGACATATTAGATAGATTAGATTACTGTATTACTAAGTGCAAGCATATGCAATTCTAAACAGGCTAAATTCCATAAACATTTAATCCCAAAAGCAGCAAACAAGGCCAAGACAACAAAAACAAGGTCAGGTGAATGATATGCTTTAATACATATGACACATGCATTTGTTCTGTTTAGATACTGAGAATAGCTATTTGGTTTTGGGATTTTAAAGGAACAATCTGTGTTCCTTTAAAATCCTTAAAGGATTAACTATAAGAAATTCATTTGAATCTTCTAAACATTTGTTAAGCTGAAGAATCCTGACAGCTGAGATATTGTAAAGGGATGCTAATCTGTTTTTGTGTAGTCGCCCTTTCTTCTTGCTTTTCGTCACAGACATGCAGTGCAGTTGTTGTGTGACACTGCAGGCTAATAGCAGATCTCCTTGCATGATATTTACATAATCTGCCTTTAATCATGCCTGCAGCCTGAAAAAAAAAACCCAACAAAAAAACAGCTAGAATAGTATGATGCCAATGCAGATACCAGTGTAAAGTCTGGAGGATGTCAGTCTGTTTGGTCAGGCAGTTAAACCAACACACAAACACAACACAATTAAAAGCCATTTTTGACAATTTTCACTGCAAAAATAATGAAAACACATGTTAAACATGAGGAAGCTGACTCTTTTGGAAGGCAACAGCATACAAGACTAGTAGATAAGTAGGTAGCAAAAAATATAACTAAGAAATACCAAGTGGTGGCAAATGCCTGTAGTGGGGATGGCCACTGATAACATGCTGCAGTAACTTTATGTATAGGGGGGATGAGTTGTTATCCCTGCAATATGACTTTTACAGTTAGAGCTTCATCTCTATAAAAGTAGCAATGGGTATGTAAGGACTATATCTAACAAGTGTTCAATTAAGTTAGTTTTATATTTTGTTTAGGCAACACTATCTGAATGTTTAGCTTTTTTTTTTTTGATATTATTATTTAACATCATATCTTGCAGCTCCCTTTCCCTGCAGGTAAAGGAGCTTTCACAGGTCAAACACTTCCTGCAGAACCACTAGGATCTTGTTTGCAGCTCTTTTTCACACTTCAAGATACATTTACAACCCTCTCTTTTACCTTCATCACTGCAGCACCAACACAGAAACCAATCTGGCCTACTAAACAAACCTCGAGAAAGTGAACATGAGCAATAACTGAAAAGCTACCCAGGGGGACTGCAGGGTACACAACCTTCTGTGTTCATCTTCTCCCTCTCGTCTCCACCACACAAACACACCTCTCCATTTTCAACCTGAAGGAAAGGAGGAGAGGTAACAAGGGAAAGGTAATGGTGGGTGAACAGACTAACAAAAGAAAAAGATAGAACCTGATATCTGTTATTAGACACATAAGCATGTGAGAGAAATGAGATATTAAGAGTTTGTGTGACCTGCTGCCACTGGAGGAGAAGCATGATCCATCATGACTTATGTGAGCTGCAAACATGGCCTGTTTCAATTAGTGGCTGATCTGTCACAGCAGTAAGGGTCAGCATCAAGGGCAACTAACCTGCGCAATCACTGAAGAAAACAAGCTTGTGGCAAATAAATGTTCTCAAACCTTGAGAAAATGAGGTTCAGCTGATGTTCATTGCTCATAAACAGAAGATACATGAGAGACCAACAGGCCCATAATAGTTGAATAAAGAGTAAATTAGGCCATAATGAAGTTTAGACATTGATCTTAACCTTTCTTTATCCAAAGAAGGTTTCCTAAGCATGGACTTATTCAGCAACTCCCTGCTTTACAGGGTCAGAGTATTTTTCAACTTAGGCAGTATTACATGTTGACATTTTTAGCAGTACATTGCACAACCTCACGGCAATTGACGAGTCCAACAGACAGGATGTTCATTTTCGGTTTTGAAAACCATTATAAACGTCATTTTTGGAAATAGCAAACTCACAGCATAATGAAATTTGTTGTTAAAACTACTCTCTAACTGGTACATTGTCTTATATAAATCCGCACTGTTCTGCTGCTAACAAAGCTAATGCTGCAAACTAAACCAATACTGCATTCCCTTGAACTCTAACCTTGGAATTTATGATAACATGACGGTCCATAACTGAATGCTGACCAGAAGAAGATACTCAAGGGGTGGTACTAAAGAAAGGATCCATTTTTCCTGAGTTGACATCGTGAACACCATTTTTTCGGAGGTCCAAAATTTACAAGATGAAAACTCTGAGTTCCGAGTTCAGGTGAATGCAGCGCTAGCTGAAATAATTGCAGAACAGTATGTATTACTGTATATTATAAATAAAGCATATTTGAAAGCACTGTTTGCATCATTTTTCTTTTGAATGAACAATTTCAAGGCATTTGTTTCCTGATTTCAAAAAGGACATTTATAGTGCTTTTTGCAGCTCAAAACAAGTGTCTTGGTGGATTGTGTTGAAGGCTAATGTTAACGTTAGCAAGAAGCTGCAGAAGAAGCTGTGCTAAATGATGGGTATTAACATTTTAATGTGTTTGTTGAAAAATACCAAACCTACCCTTTAATATGCATACAGGTGCACACATTACCACCTGGGAGCTGCCCAGCACAGCCACTGTGTTCCTCTTTTTGCTGACCACAGAGCAGCTGCGCCAGAGTGTCAAGAGGTGAAGTGGCTGGCTAAGAGGAGCTTTCATGATAGTTTTTCAAGGAGGGGAGAGCTTTACTCATTGACTTTATCCATCAACATTTTCCCTAGCTGCTCTGGGGATTTGAATTTGTGACTTTTTCTGGTGACAAACCCACTTGACCTGCAGATACGTGAGCTGAGCAATGATTATAGATGATGTTTATTCATGCACGTTCAGGTGTACCAGCTCTTTCTGACAGTCCGTGAGCTGAAAGACTATTTAGATCAGCAAAGTAGTTCAGTGCAATTTTCCAGATTGGTGCAGCAGTGTCTGCTAATCTTGTGATCACCAGGTTGCTCTCAAAACTTTAAATTAGTATAACACCACATGTATTTTTAATTCGCCTCCATCCTCGCAGGCTATCACCCTGAATCATTGCTCATTGTTCTTTGCTTCTATTTCATTTGTCAGCTGCTTTAACAGAATTTTCTCCACATGCTGTCACACTGGTTTCATTGACAATTTCAGCTGCACAATCACCAGGAGTAATGGAGCATGGTGTCCTGAGGATGTGATGGAAATTTATATTTGTCTTTTTGTTTTACTCTGCCGCAGAGATGTAGCACACTGCAGCTCTGAGAAGTGCTGGGGCAGCAGAACATTCAGGAACAATTGTGTATCAGTGCTGAGCAAGGCAACAGGATTACTATTGGCTTTTTCATTGTGATAAAAAGACTATATTGAACTACAGTATGTGTGCTAAATCTTGGATTTAAATTGATACAGACAATAACAGGATATTGCCAGAGTCAGTTGAAAAACTACTGAAAAATATGATGTACATTCAGTCTTTCAGTGGCATTTTGCTGTAATCACATTCAGCCTCAGAGGACACAGTGAACTGGGGATTTAAAGTATTGTATGTGTGAATGGCAAATTGATTTCCCAGGCTTGAATTATTAATATTTTTATATGCTTAGAAGGTTAAAAGATGATGAAATACCGAGTAAAAAGCTACCAAATGTTTGCAAAACCCGGTTTTAGTTTGGAATCAATGTATTTGAGTGCAAACATTTAAAAAACTCTGTACAAAATGTACATTCACCTGGCTTAATAAATGAGAGCCATTGTTAGTGGCCTCCTGGTGTATTACTCCATTCAAAGACACATTGCAGCATCCATCTCATTAGGATTATCCAGGTTACTTAGCTTAATGGCTGTGGACTACATAGCCTTTATTAGGCATTTGTATGCTAGACACCTTCTGCTTTATTGGTGTTAAGGCCACACTTTGGCTTGAGCATAAACATTACTCTCTTTGCCATTGTATAATGTCTTTTTGCACCGTTCATTATCTTCTGAGCTCATTTGTTGTTCCAAAAAGGTCACTGGGAGATTTTCATTCATTTTAATTCACAATGAATTAAAATTTCCCAATGACCATTCCTGTATACTGTATGAACAGAGGCTGTGTTTATATTTATCTGCAGCCCAGGATCTATTCTCAATGCTAATTCATTATGGATTCTACCTACTAATTGACAGTCACTGTGGACTTTCCAATACCAGACAAGTGTGTCTTGTGGGTCTAATGTTAGACAAGAGGAGCCATAATTGCATCCAATGATTTAACCCACAACCAATTAGTTTTTCATCTCTGCTTCTTTCCCTCATCTTAATCTCCCTCGCCAGGGGTGTATCCATTGGAGGAAGCTGTACCTCCAGATCAATGGTGTTTGAATTTCACCCATCATGAGGTGATGGATTGCTAAACAATTAGCAGTGAATGTGGGGGACTTGGCTCCCATGTTGCGCTGGGGCATGGAGATGAAAATGCAGCAATTACTAAACAGGAAAGGCTGTCCTGTCATCCATTCCTAATGGGCCAATCTGGTAACTCCATGACTGATCCAGCTCTGTTTACCTGCACTGCTGCAGCAATAACAAACTCTGTGCTGACGTACCGTAGAACGGCTGGACTGAACTGACTTGGGATCAGAAGAACAGCTGGATATAATATGCAGGCAGCACTCCCTCAGATTGGACAATCATGCTATAATCAGCAGCACAGCCACTCTGCTCTTCTGCTAAATTGATTTTTTCCAGCCCTCTTTTTATCAGACAGTCTGAGTAAGGTCATATTTTTATGTAGAGCAAAATGAATTGTAAATATACACATATGGAAAATATATGAGTATAAGAGAATACGAGTAAAGGCTATGAGAATGTGAGGGAAACATTCAAAGTCAAATATTTTTGGCCACATGACTACAACATTTTACAATCTACAGTACAGTTCCAGTACAGACAAGGGAGTTGTCAAAATGTTGTCAAACATTGTTTATTCATTTTTGGTGTCCGGTGCAAGATTGATTCATATTGACTGATCAATATGTCAAATAAGATATAATATTATAATAAGATAAAAATTTGTTGTTTCCCCCCATGGACGACACACACAGCTATTGGGCCAACTAATAACAAAATGTATCATCTCTGCAAGTTTGATTGACACTGATGTAACAGTTTCAGCCAATCAATTTGTGAAGTCTGCAGCAAGTTTTGTTTCCTCTGGAATTAAGAGTGTACGAGTTAAGGCCATGCAATGTTAGAAACTTACTTATGATACCCCATCAAGGCAATCAGAGTGATTTTTTAACACCAGAGAACAATTCCAAAATTTTTCATCCCTCTGAGTTTTGTCAAAAGTAGACCAATGGTGTCCCCATTAGGACAGATAGTGTACGTTTTTTTAAACGCCACAACATGGTGCCAAAATGCGTCATCCATTCAAGTAATAGTGTTTAAGAAATCACATTTGAGTTTAAAATTTTGACCTTTAATTATAGCACAGTGATTGGGCCAACGAGTGGAATTTTTCAAATGTACAGCACCAGGATGCGTCAGCCCTCCAGTTTAATCAAAACTGAACCAGTTATGGCCTCTCGAAGTTTGAAATTTTGACCTTTAATTACTGCACTCCAATTAGGCAGATTAGTGATTTAGTAATTTTATTTGTAAGTATAAGTGTGCAGCAAGTTTTGTGTCAATCTTCAGGTGTGCTTTAGGTGTGTCTGGAGGATATTTTGCATTCCTAGTCGCCATTAGCTATTGCTTTGCTTCCTCCTCATTTTATGGTAATGTGGTGTGTGCGGCCTGCTAATACACGGATTTCAGTAAAACAAGGAAGCTGAGGCACTGCAGTTTGTTTTAGGACAATATCACTTGACATAATTAGATGTTTGTGGTCGCCTTTTAAGATAGACATCTTAGTGATAGATATTCAAGATCTGCACAAAAAAGCATTAACAATATTGGAGTATTCCTTTTAAGGTGCGAGGGATGAGGCCTTTCAAAACTAGAAATTTTAAACGTCAGATCAATCAGTGTAATTTTGAAACGCCAGTGCACAACACCAAAAGTTGCCAAGATGACATCATGCTTGAGTTTAAAACGTTGACCTTTGATTACGGTGCCCTCATAAGGACACCACCACCACACCGTGCCAAAGTACATCATCCCTCCAAGGTAGGGTATTGGCGAAAGAGAGTAAAAACATTAACGTATGGTGTTTTTGGGCGGATACTATTTTGAGCCGAGAGGTGTGTCAGAGAGCAGCGACCTACATCTGACACAGATGGACAACCAGACGGTAACTAGTGGGGAAGAAATTTCCTGGGTGGAAAAGGGTTTTACCCACCAAACTGGACACTGCTGTTACAGACTCACCAAGCAGCTGCTCAGTTCTTTTTTTTTTTTTTTTTCAAGTAATATTTTCCACCTTCAACACCACACTATTCTGAACATAACTGAGTAAAGGACTGGGTTATGGTGCACCAAACATAGACATAGGACATTTAAAGAATGTTATGACTTTCCTGTTTTGTTAAATAGTATTAAGTTGAAAGCAGGATGGGAATGAGAGAAAGGGAGATGCAAACAAGTCTGTGAGCTGATTGAAACCTACAATACTGTGAAAGCAAGGTGTGCTCAACTGTAAAGATGTAGCAGCAAAAAAAGTAGCTTTACAGAAAATCAGATGCCTGGGTTAGTAAAGAATATTTACAATGTGAAGGTTGCATACTGCATAAGTTCAAATCAGTATTATTTTTATAATCAACAAAATAAAGTAACATCTGCTCAATGTTCCTTCCCCCCGTCAAGGAAAAGTTTCACTCCATAAACTAGTAAGAGTGAATTACATTATGATAGATATTGTTTTTGTCACACCTGACCTCTTTGGTTAGGTGCAGAGATTACTAATAGAGAAAAGCCTGGCCACACCTGCTCTGCTCATTTGCACTCCCGTTGTCCAATCACACTTTCACTAACCACTCTCCCACACGTCTACCCTCCATTATATCTCGCCTTATGTCGAACCTCCATCCAGCTGTCTCCCACTTGGCTCCATCAGAGAGAGTGAGATGAGAACAGAAATGAAAAGCTTTCTTTGGGATCCCATGCTGGCCCTTTTTAAAAAGCCTCCTAAGTAGGTTACAGGAGAAAGTAGGCTGCCAGAAAGGCTCAGGAGACCCAAGGAGCTACTGTTGTATCACTCGAGAGGGGTGGCATCCCACTTCAGGAGTCCACATGAAGAGACGGAGGATGGGGAAGGAGAGGTACGATGATACACATGATGCAGCAGGTAGATCGTCATTGGCCTTAAATCTGTTGAGTTTTTATTTATTTATTTTTCATAGACTGACCGTGTGAGATGTTTGTATTTTTGCACTGTGGTCAAATGAACCCCAAACAGTGTCAGAGTATCAGAGGGTGACACAGAGGGCGAAGGCAAGATGCAACAGAAAGAAATACTGAAGGAGAAATCAATATTCATAATTCTGACTGTTGATTTGAGTTTGCCAGTCAAAAGAAAGTGAGAAATAAATTGTTAATGATCCCTGCTGCGTTCACCCAGTCCTGAATGTTTGACAGGGTGCAGCTATATCTTTCTACAGCTGGCCTGGTTTTCTGATTTGAAGTGGAAACTTGATACACACCTAGCCAACAGTCATTTTCGTCCAAGTACTGAGTGACCTGCCTAGCTGGGATCCAGGCAGGTGCCGCTCTGCCAAGAGAGGAAATAATGTGTAACTCAACGAATACTTCACCCAAAAACTATATAAATTGTATCATTTACTCACCCCGAGTTGTGATTAAATCTTTTTTAATTGGACATTCAAGACAACTTGGGATGAGGAAATGAAACAAAATAGGTAAACAAAGTATTCCTTTAAGGTTATCATCAAGAAGTATTCGAATTTAAAATTAAAATAAATTACAAAATAAAAGTAAACAAATAAAAAAGACAAAAAACTAATTTAAATATTTTCCTTTTATTGGTTAGTTAAAAGTGAAGAGAGATGACATGCAACAAAGGCCCTGGACCAGATTCAAACACAGGATTTTTCATTTATGTGGCATGCACCTTAGACCTCTGAGCCACCTGGACACTCCAAAGGCACACACAGTTTCAATGATAATTAGAATTTTTCTGTGCCTTTTTTAAGGACAATTGGACTGATCTTATGCGCGGAAACGTAACCCACAAGAGTGAAGATCCACCAAAAGCTTCCGATCTTGTACCAGTTTGCTTTCCTGATGTTTGTTTAGGCTGCACTTTGAACAGTGGCAGTGCTGGTCAGTATGGGGAGTTTAGGAGAAAATGCTTTCCCATAGTAGCATTAAATACTTATGAACAAGACTGCTTAGGACACCTCTTTATCTCCTCACTAGGAGCCCAAACAAAATTCAGCAAAACAGTGAAGAGGTGTTGTAATTAGATGTCTTAATTAAAGTCTCGAGACAGAGATGTAATCTCACTAAATGATAACAGTGTAACTTCAGCGCTTTGTGTTTCATTGAGGGCAAATTTAATGAGAGAACAAAAAAAGAAGAAAAAAAAAAAACTTAAACTGTGCTAACAAGTACAATGGTGGATTTGTGAAAACTGAAAGAACATCTTATTTGGCACATTACTGTACAGTAATTGGACAGTAGCAAAATAAAATAAACAGAAGACAAAGGAGACACAAAACTGCTTAACGTCAGCGACTGCAGATTAAATGTAGCCCTCTTTATTAATTCTGCCAAATGATAAATGATGCCAACAGTTTACATTACATAAGACAATAAAACGAACCAACTTGGCAGCACAAAAACCAACAGTGACACCTACCATAAAATCCCTTTTCCTTTGAGTTTTCTATTGCAGTGAATCACTTCCAAAAAGAAAAGAAAAATCTTTGTAGAACTTTTACTATTAAGTAAACAGAAGTAAACATTTAAATTTAATGGAAAGGGAACACCTTTATTGGGTCAAACCCTTAACAAATCACACAGCACTTTCAGGTTGTAAACATTGGTCAGTGTATGATGCCTCCATAAAGATAGGGCAAGTTGTTTATCAGTTTCCAGGATGAAAGTCAATTGATTTTTCCCAGAGTGAGCCAGGGACACTGAGGCAAGGATGTAGTATCAGAAGCACAGGCATTCAGATGTTGGTACGACTTATTCCACTGGAAGACTTGCGGAGAATGCCATGTTTGAATCTTGCATGGTTGGTATTTGGTCTATTAATTATGCATAATTTGAAAACAGTCTAGTCTGAGGAGTTTCGAACAGATTATTTTATTCATAACGGCGGCATATTTAATAGAATTACAGTGTGGAACCCCCTCTCACAGGCACACAGCTCATTCACAACAGCAACAACTTTCTCCAGTCTGAGGTCCCCAATTAAAGCATCTGAGCCTGATTCATTAAAACAGCTGAAGAGTGGGAGCTACAGGCACTTTGTTTTCCCGTGTTGGTTTAGTAAACTGTGCCCACAAGCTGAATGAATTCCTACCAAAATGGAGAAAAAGGCAGGGCCTATCTTTCTTTTATAACGTGTTATATGTGAATAAAAAAAAAAATTATGGTAGTGGATTCAATACCAGCTGAAGTAAAGACAAATCAAGACAAGGCAAGGCCTATTTCTGCAAGTCTTTACATATTTTACACTCTTCCTCCTCCATGAATTTATGCATATTTATATAACTATGTTCATAATATGTAAAATATGTTAATAACAATATTTATATGT
>OMLF01030671.1:20106-33940 GCA_900302615.1 Holocentrus rufus
TAAAAAAAAAAATATTATTAGTTTATTTTTTTATTTCTCTCAAAAGCAGCCAGTGAAGTAGCAAGAAAACAAGCTGAAGGTCAAGTGGCAATATAACAAAAGAGTTGTGTATTTTAAGTACATTTCTTTTAAATTTATGACAATTTATATTCTCCTGTCTGATGCTGGGGCCTAAAGCAGCTTCCTACCTTTATTTAAAAAATAAATAAATAAAATAAATCACCCACAGTAACCCTACCACAGAAAAACAAAACACAGCAATTTTTTTTCCACACTCAAATACTTAAACACAATACTTTACACAGAGTCAAATACTATGGAATCAGATAACACACAATACATTAAACATACTTCTTAATACATTTTCACAACAATAAAATCAAAATCATTTATGTCTATAATGTATTGTGCTTCTCCCTAATTTCCCATAGTGAACCTGGAGCCTGCTAATCTTTAAAAACTCACTAGAGGGCAGTAAAAGACAGTTTAATGACATAAGGACTACTTATGCAACAAATTCTCTTAATTATCTCAATTTACAGTGATTCATCTCAAAACTGAAATTGCAGGTTGAATTCATACCTGTAATGTCAGAAATGTATATCTTATCCTGACCAATGCATGCTTTATTTCTACTGTGAAGTATCTCCTTTAACACCTGAATCTAACTGAGTACAGATACCTCTAACTTTCACCATATCAACAAGTTTCTCTTTGAACTCTCTGCACAGGTACAGGTAGAGGAGAGGGTCTAGGCAAACATTCGTGGTGGAGAGCCACAGGGAAAAGCTATTGGTTATCCTCATCCAAACGTCAGCACAGTCATTCTCATGAAGGATTTCATACAGTGTGAATGGAATCCGTAACATATGAAGAGGCACATAACACACAAAGAAGACCAGGAGGACTAAGAAGACTCTCAGTTTGGTTTTCTTCTTCCCCTGGCTGTTGTTGCTTCCCGAGTTTCTGAAGGACTGTAGGACCTTGTGGGTGATGCAGATGTAGCACCCGACAACCAGCGCGCTGACACACCAGAAAAGTATCTCCATAAATAAGACCACAAACTTATGAACAGTCACACCAGCTGGACTTTTGAGGGACATGCAGAAATCTCCCGTTGTGTTACCAGGATATTGGTCAGTTAGAATGATGGTTGGGAGAGCTGTGCCTCCGAATATCACCACCCAAACCAACGTGCACATGACAAGACTGAACACCAGGTTTTGCCCAAATGAGCTCCCACATGGTCTAACAATTTTAAAGAAGCGGTCTAGGCTGATGAGACCCATTAAAGTGATACTTGTGTACAAACAGCAGTACAAAATTACAGTAGAGTAACGGCAGGCAATCATTTTTAATTCAACTGTCGCCCCTGGGAGGGTGCTGGCTGCCATGAGCGGGAGCGACAAGGTCATGAGCAGGTCCGCCGCCACCAGGTTTTTCAGGTACACGATGAAGGTGGAGGTGGAGCGGAGGTGCAGAGAGACCCAGCTTGCGACTCCATTGAGCAGCAGCGCGATGGGGAACATCAACAAGTAGAGGACAGAGACGGCCACGTCTACAGTGTCATAGCTGAAGGTGGAACATCCCGATGGCAGATGGGATGTTTTGTTTGATGCCATTTTAGAATCTGGAATGAAAATAAAGAGACGTCAATGAGGCGCACTGTAACAAGCTCGGTATCATCCATTGTTTGACTTGATGATAGTTATTTGGAAAAGCTTTGTATTACACTTTGCATACCAGGTGAATTGCTAATAAGGTTTTCATGGGAATTTTTATTGCATGCATTGGGGGTCCAAGGTTGGTGGTGCTGGTTAGACTAGGCTATAAAGTTTAGGTAGTCCTGTTATGCCTCTCCAATGTGCTGTTTTATGCCTTTTGCTTTGTTTTCCTTCTTTGTGTTTTATAATGTTACATCACTATCTTTGGTGATTCATAATTGATTTCTTTGATCTAGGTAGGCTCATTCTTTCTGAAGTCCTTTGAGAGGTGCTTGTGATAAATCAACAAACCGGACCAACTCCAGGTCTCGACAAGCAGGACTGAGAACCTCTGCTTTAAATATTTCCTGTTTGCCTAATTGAACCTCATTTGCATTTTTCATTGAGACATTTGTTTTCATCAGTTGGTTTTGAATGTTCAGCCAGAGGATTTGAATGCATCCTGGATGCTGAACTTGACACCTGCGGTTTTGACACTTGAATGACGCAAACCAAGCACAAATGCAGCAGTGAAATCGTTACATATGTCTTCACAGTGCCACACAGAAAGAATTCACAGCATGGTTCTATCAACTGCATACAGCCACACTGACTATTCACTAAATGTACAAAATATTAGGGACATCTCTGTTATTTAATTGATTCATTTTGCACAGTCCACATCGGTGTTGTCTCAAAGCTTAAAAATCCTCCTTCAGCTATTATGCTTCATTTATCTACATCTCCTTCATTGTGATTTATATAGATGTAATTTGTGAGATCAGTAAGGGATAATGGCTTTTACCTGGATTGATCTAATCAGCGTAAAGTCCCTTCAGAAAGTGTCCCTAATATTTTGTACATTCAGTACATAGAATCAATTGTACAGACATGGATTGAACCTTTAAATCCAGACTTTACATTGTCCCTCACATGTCCAGTGTTTTCTGTGGTTGATTAGTTTTGAGATCCGTCATCTCCCATTTCATTGTGAGAACACTTACTACACAAGTCTGATTATTTTTTCCATCTCCCCAGCCAGCTATTCAAGTAATTGAACCAAATTTCAGCTATACTAACAAAACACTTTGTTCCACTCAAGTTATTTCAAGGCCTACTTCATCAAATCACCTCAAAACATCCAGTTTTTCCAACCAGCTCCAATAAGTTGATCAATCTTTCAAAAAGCAATAATACACTTTATGTTCATATGATTCCTTCAATGAAATTTGTAAAATATGCTGAGAATAAACTATAAACTAAGATTTTTTTTTCTTTTTTTCAAAATTTGCTAACAAATCTCATATTAAGTCACTCACCAAGACTGGTTATCTCCACACTGTGCAGACTGGCATGTTAACATGATGAGAAGCCAAAAAGTGAAGATGCATCGTCACCCTCTTCAACCTGAGAGATGCAAATCAGTGCACAGTGAACAAAACATGGGAGTGGTGGTGAGGCCAGGGATCAAACATTATACTTTGTGGTGGGCTACAGATTTAATGTCATCAAATCAAATATCAGGACACTTTTTTTTCAGCTGTTCTTTTGTCTAGTTGTTCTTAAGCTTGCATGTTTGAATTGAGCATTGCTAGGTTAGATATGAGACACTTTTTTTTCTCAGCCAGTCAGAGATGCAATTAAAGTTTGCAAAATATACGTTTTATTTTTTAACAGCACAATTCTGCAGCAAATGTGACAATGCAGGTGAAGCATTTACCTGTACACCTTTTATTACTGTTGGCACACACATTTACCATAATGGAATCTTGCCTTTACAATGCATTCACTTTTAACAACTGTAAATAATAGCTAGACTTGTTTCTTATGTATTCACATTTTTTTTTAGTAAATTTATTAGTAAATTATTTATCATCAGTATAAATCATCTTTACATTTCAACAGTGCAAAAAGCTGAGGTTAAAGTTTACAAATTAAGTTGCAGTGTGAACTTGTTGCAGTCTACATAGAAGTTCCCAAATTTGTGTCTGGGTGACAGTGCAATGTTTAAGGATAAGATGAGATAAAGAATTTAGCAACAAGAGAGAGAAAAAAAGAATCTTGTCAACAACAAAAAAAATTCGCCTGTTGGAAAGTCAATATACTGAATGAGCAGCAGAACAACAATAAAATCGTCAGAATTTGGAAATCTTAGGGATTTGTAGAATACATTTATATTTACCAAATATACAAAATTAAAAATAAAAATAAATAAATAAAAAGAGTTTGTTGTCTGATTGTTGCCTGAACGTGTAGATGCGGAGATGTTTCCAGCACCGACTGGAGTTCCTACAGTCTCTGAAGACTCTGAGTGGGTCCAGACATATTCTGAAAAACAGTCTTTTAAAAATGTGGTTGAGAGGGTGACTCCTGTGACATGATTTTATAATCACATGTATGTTTAAAATATTTTGTTATTAGTATTCATTAATAGTTTATTGTGTTGAGATTGTGTGTGTGTGTATGTGTGTGTTACATATATATTAGACAGTGTTACTCACATCTGGTATTAGTTAGATACAATACATATATCAACCAATACATAAGCCCAGACAGATAGCGCAGTACAACACATCTGCATATCTAAACACCAGAAAAGGTCACAGGAGGGTCGACGCTCTGCACAGTGAGCTTGCAAGGTCTCCATTACAATTTGGAGCATGTTGTTTGATTTAGCACTGCGTGTTCGTAAAGTTTGCTATCAAACAACTTCACAATGTTAAATGAACTTCCACTAAGTCTGTTTCTTAGCTGTTCACAGAATATTCAACAAAAATAAGTGATGAATTTATCTTTTTTTTTTTTTATAACCAAAGTTGTTGAAAATGGACTAGAAACAGTGAGCAGCCATTTAGCTACTTTTACTAATCATGCAATTAGAAAATTATAACGGGTTTAATTTTATTTTAGAGAGAACAAACAAATGATGGAACACCAACATAATATCTGTTGTCTGGTGTAAATGTTACTGTCCTACTGTGTTGCACTCTGTGCTGTTTCTTGCCACTTCACTGCACTGATAATGGATTATTTTTGCATTTGCAACCTGCATACTACAAATGATCCATTCAAATATTCTGCATGTTATTAAAGGCCTGTGATAATACTGTGTGATGCTCGTGAACACTGACATCCTGCTGGAACATGCACAGTTCACTTTGTTTCAGTCCCATTCAACATGTTACTGAAATACCTGAACATCAGTTTGAGCTTGAACTTCAATCCAGTTCTCAATACTGAAGCAGGGGAGCACAATACTGATACTGATTCTGATTCTGAGCTCTTTACATGTCCAGTTGTTCTACCTACATGCAGAGGAGTCTCCCAGAGGGGTGCTGTTTGTATTTGAGTGCGACCCGCTCCCTGTTAGACAGCTGCAGGTACCAGGAGGCAGCCGCAGGGTCTTGAACAGGGTGGTCCTGAAGGACTTACAGAGGAAGAAGTATATGAGAGGATCCAGGAGGGAGTTTAGGGATGAGAGCCAGAGAGTGCTCTCCTTCAGCTGGAAGAAGAAGAGTTTGAGTTTGCAGTCAAAGAGAAGCCCTCGGGTCTGGCTCATGGTGTACGGCACGCGAGCGAAATGAAACGGCACAAAGCACACAAAGAACACGGCCAGAACTAGAAACACATTTGCGCTCATACTTTTCTTGTTGGCCTGCCGTGGCTTCCCACTCACAGTTCCACCTGACTCTCTACATACAGCCGCCCCAGTGTGGTGGGCCTTGGTGCGCGAATAGGAGTTATACAGCTCTTTGGTGATCAGGGCATAACACACGATCACAGTCACCAGGTTGCTCCAGAAGATAATCTGACAGACGTGATTTACCACTTCATGCCAATAGAGCCCAGCCTCCGTCTTCAGGTCGCTGCACTTGAAGTAGGGCGAGGTGGGGGTCTTACTTGTCAGGATCACATTGGGAAGACACATAGACAGCAGAAAGATCCAGATGGCCCCGGAGAGGAGCTTCCGACGGGTCAGCCTGGCGGCGTTGGTCCCCCGGAAGGGCCAGAGAGTCTTCCTGCAGCGATCGATGCTGATGAGGCCGAAGAAGAGGATGCTGATGTACATGGTGAGGTAGAAGAGGACCGAGGACACCCGACATACAAAAATACGCAGCCCAGTGGATGCCATGTTGGAGTCTGACAACACCTGGAGGAACATAGCGTCAGGCTTTTATCATTTCATGGTTAAACACTCAATTAAACGTCACGCTGTACATTATCTTTGTGAATTCATCCAAACCTTAAAGGGGAATGTGAAGGTCATGATGACATCGGCCATCACGATGTTCTTCAGGTATATAATGAAGTGAGATTTCGAGGGGATGCGGAAAAACACCCACACTGCCACGCCATTGAGCGCCAGCCCAGAGATGAAGAGGAGGGAATAGAGAACAGGAAAAACCACAGTCTTCAAAATGTTGTCACGGGAACAAGTGCCGTTGGTGTGGTTGTTACTGCCAGGAGACAGGAGCAAATTTGCATTTCTGTCCATGGAGGGAGTTGTCTAAAAAAATACAAGAGAAAAGTGTTTTGCATGTACTCTCATGGAATGACAGTTTATAAATTAAAGGATTAATTTCTAGAATTATGGATAAAGAAGCAAGAGTTAGATTCTGTAACCAACCTGTTACTTTTGTTCCAGGATACTTTTGTTTCCACCAGTGTCCCAGTGGAGTTCTCTGGTCCTGCAGGTCTGGTCTGAAAGTTTCCCGTCTGTCTGGTACAGTGCTGCTTGATACGCTGAACTACATGACACTGGCCACTTTCCCCAGTGTGTGACCTGATAAGTCAGAGGAAGACTTTCTTTTTCTCTTCCTCTTCTCTTTTCTGTTTCCTGTCATGAGGAATGGCTGTCTAGTCTACAGGGCTCATTATAACACACACTTACACACACCTCCCCTTTTTTTGCAGTGCATGCCATTTTTTAAAGTTATTAATAGTTAAAAAAAAAAAAAAAAAAGTAAAAGTAATATTCAGCACCATTGCATTTAATGTATTTGCAAATGCACCTTGATCACTAGCCAAATTAAAAAAAATAACTGCTGTATATGATGAAATTGTGACTTATGAATTTGCAGAATACCTTAACTGTATTGCTTGAAATCTCACTCCATTGTACCAAAATAACACATTTAAACAACAAATTTTCATTTTTGGCTTCAAAATTTCTTAGAAATTGGTGCTTTCTTAGGATATTCACTATATGAGGATATTTTAGGCTCACTAGTTCACAATACACTACTTGAAAGAAAGAGGGAAATGAAGATTGATTGTGGTGTAGGAGCTGCAGCTCTGGCCAGATGTGATTTGGACTTAGGGTGGCAGAGATTTGCTCTAATGTCACTCCTGGCTGTAAAGCTGAGTTTGGGTAGAGGTTTATGCACGTTCCTGTTGAAACTCCATTTTAATCTAAAAAACACCAAAGACAGAAGTAGGCACAGAAACTGAGTACACCTTAAGGAGTAACTAACCACACTCACACAACACAGCTAATATTATGTAGAGGAGGAACATTGCAACACTGGGCACTTCCTCTTCCCCACTCACTCACTAATACACCCATTTAAAATTAGACATTGAATCAACCCTCTGAAGTAACTCAGCATGTTCTGTTGTGTTTGGTATGGTTTCAGACTCAACTTCAACATGCAACACATCACACTGATTGATATCACTATGGTAGCATAGCAACAATTGGTTGTTAGGCTACGTGCCCGCTAGTAGCCTAGAACAGTGCAGTGTGTTCACAGGATATGAATAAGTGTCTTGATTGGCTCTGTGTCATCTCATGTCATCCCTGTGTGAACTCTGTGTTGGAAACAAAGATTTCTCTGTTCTGACATCATTCCTCTGAGTGACAGGATAGCGTCGTCATGGGTGTGAGGGTGATATTACAGTAATGTACAAAATGAGGCCAACTGTGGTGGCAAACAGGATATTAAAGGACAAAATGTCTTGAGCTCAACTGTTTTTTTTTCTTTTTTTCTTTAAACCAGCGGCTAATTTATGCATCCTGTGGACACAGACGTGGCCGGGGGCGCGTAGCCAGGCACGTTGGCTGATTGCGAGGGGTGAGACTGTGGTCATGCAACAGCTGAAAACTAAAGCAACACAGACAGCGGCCGAGATAACACACATGTGCCCCCTGTGACAATTGGCTGAGTGGAGAAGCGGGACGGATGTGGGCAGGGAGGTGGGAGGTTCGCGGTCGTTGTAACAGTTTCAGAACCATGAAAGACTTACAGGTGACGTTCAGTGGGGCCACTTGTGTGAGAAAAGCTTGTCCTTTGTATCAGTAAAGAAGAAAAAAAATAAAGTCAATATCTAGTGGAACAGATCATGTCTACACGTCATTGCATCCACCTACATGTATGTGCCAGTGCTTATAAAGAATGAGCTATAACTATAACTATAACTATATACATGAGGTTTCTGTAGGCCATAAGAAAAGTTTTATATAGATCTTTATATTTTTATAGCTTTAGATTTTTATATAAATAACACTAATTAGACCCCATTACTGCAGCAGCATCAACTGCTTTGGTTACAGTGATATTGCTTTCTGCACCTCATTTTATAGGACCCAAGCAGTGTTGTTTAATCTTGTGCTATGATTCACTTTCATTCCATTTCTTAAGAACAGACAGGCCTTGCATTATTCAAAAAAATAAATAACAACAAAATAATAATAATAAAAAAAAGTTGGCTGAATTTTAAACTGGATCAAAAATATTGGATAATGATAATGGATGTGAATTATTTAAAACCATGAGTATGCTTGAAACAGTAAAAGTGAAAAACATTTCAGCACTTTAATATTCAACTTTAACCACAGTCAACAGCAAACAGACATGATACACACAGCACAACAATACAAACGCTGCTATTTAAAACCAGCAGCTGGTGAAGCATCCTGGCAATATTGTCTTCTGTTCCAGGGTGGAAAAAATACAAAGTCGTTTTTGGCAGATGCTTCACTGATACAAGTCTTTCCCGTGGCTCACTCTCCCATTCAGAATTTGAACTCACTGCCTTCCCAGACCCCACAGATCCCAGAGAAGTCAGGTTTTCTACCAAAGTGTCTCCAGGGCAACTTCCTGGTTGTGAAATAAGAGATCGTTTCCATTCCAGTGGAGTTAACCTCAAACCTTGGTCTCTTAGAGACAACTCTTTCGAAAAGTTCCCAAAACGGTTGTTAGTGTATAGTAGACGGAGACCTTGTCCTTTAAGTTAAACAAAAATGTGAAGTGAAAACGTTGGAAACTGGATTTAAAATGGAAAAGTAGTTGAAATAGAAATTCTGGAACTAACACAGTAATACTGCTGTGTTCAGTTACAGTAAAGAATCAGCATATCAGCAGTGGTCATACTGGTTTCAGTTCACCCAAACTGGTTAAACCCATGAGTAAGTAAAAATTGGTTTTAGCTTACCCATGGTAAACTAAAACCAGTATGATCAGTATGAGAAAGTTTGGTCAAATGAAAAAGACTGGCCAGTGTTTTTCATCTGACCACACACTCTCATCAACATCACGCCGTCTGGCCTCTTTCCTGCAACATACCAGGGAAATGCATAAAACAAAATGAGCAGCACATATATTCATCACATTACTGGCAGAAGATGAACTCCCCATTACCAGAAGTGATTCTAGTTTGTACTAGTTAGCTCTATTGCAGCTAGTGTGCTTCTAGGATTTTCTCGATATTACAACACGGTTGTTAATAATAGTGGTGTACTTTCAGAAATTAAATGCTAACACAATAATTTTGTGTTTTAACTCATCATTTCCCACTGGAAACTTGACAGTACTTTTGCATTTTCTTTTGTTCTTACCAACTGAAAAGTGTCTGAAGATATGAGTGCCTACTTAACTCCTCATCAGCAGGCCTTAGTGCCCTTTTGCCCTTAATTTTCTCAGCAAGGTTGTCATGGCAACATCGTGACTTCCTGTGTCTCAGCAGAGACTGGCAAAGTCAGCAGCATTCACTTCCTAACTTTAGTGTGTCAGCGTGCACAAATGTGCATGTGAGCGTGTGTGTGTGGGGGTGGGGGTGAACATGTACATGGCATTGTGTTTGTTACATGTACATTTCAGCTCTAATTTCATCCATATTTATGCATCAGGTTAATATCCCAAACCTCCATATTCTCACACCTGTGCTTCACAGAGCTGTCATCTCCACGGTTCAGCATCTGGCTCTGATAAGAGCTGCATTAAGCATGCATTCTCCTTCAGGGCACCAGACAGCTACAGCTGCTACTGCTGTTTTTACAGTTTAACACTGGCCTGTTTTCCTGTCTGTCGATACATTCACCTGTCTGTCGTTCTGCGTCCCTCTCTCTTTGTTCAAAAGAACTGAGTCTTGAGTTGATTGGAAGGTTATCTTTCTTATTGTGATTTTGCTTCTGACTACCAGGAAAACCCACAGGGGACTTTTTGCCATGAACGAAACTGAGATAAACTGAACTGAAAACCCGTGCTTTATCATTTTGACTAGTAAAGTTCTTACCTAAAATTGAGAAGTTCCTGTTGGTTGTGTTTATTGCTCATGTGTGGTTATTGTAGTTTATGTTTTGAAGGTGTGATTATGATTTGTGTGATGCATATGATATATCGCATGTACATGCATCCTTTGTGCAGATTTGACTCATGACACAGCCTTGACCCCACAATCACTTTTTCCAGATAATTCTCTGACTGGTAAGTTAAACCACTTCAAATATTAGTCACTAGATTCTTATCAGGAAGCCTGACAGCTGCATGTACAGTCATATGGTATCTACTTTGTTTTAATACTTTCAGATAGACATGTGTTTTATACAGACAGTGCTTGCTTGCCAGTGCTTTAACATGCACACTCATGCTTTGACAAATATGCAAGCATGCACACATGCACACAGTACTACACACAGACACACAAAAGCGTGCAAATATACACAGTATTCAGAGACAATGATCCTTGTCAGGCCTTTCTCAGACAGACAGGAACAGGGGAATGAGAGGAGGAAATAAAAGAACTTAACACCACACCTGAATTTCCATTTAAAGACGGCTCTCCGCCCCCTACAAACACACTTTATTTCCCCTCTGCAGGAATACCGCTCTCCTCACCTCCCAGGTCACCCCCTCACCCCTCACTCCACGTCTCCCTTGCTTCCAGTTCTCAACTGCAGATGTGCCATTACATAGCTACCGTCGAACCAGCAGAGCCAAAGTAAACAGCTTTTGCCCTGCGGCGATGATGAAGCTGGAGGGAGAGAAAAAAACCTCAGCTCCACTCTGCATTTGGATGATTGCGTTCCGCAGCCCTGCTAAGTGTCGGTGCTCGTGTGGGATCCTGCCACGGAATGAAAGAAAGAAAAACACGGGGACGGAAGGGAGGGATGGGGATAGATGGATGGATGGGTTGGGGATAGGTGATGGAGAGAAACCCTGCTGTCGGAGGCCAAAACATCAAGGCAGTAACAGACACAGATCTGTGACAACTGTGGTGAGAGAAGCCTGTGTGATGGGGTTGAACTGTGATCCCTGACCCCTGTAAAGAGTCAAAGCGTTGATCATCTCATCTTCCTGACAGGTAGAAAGACGCGAGAGAGACTGCAGGGACTTCTCGCCATATTCAGGGTGGTCCCTGTGTTTGAGTTTGTGTTGGTTTGTGTGTGGCTTGTTTGCAACTACCTTTGTGTTTGTGTGTGCATGTTTATGTGTATATATTTCCCCTGGCAGGCTGTCAAACCAGCTCCCAATCATACAGTCTGAACGTGTGGGTTGTTTTGACAGTCTAAGGTTTCTCTGGCTACTGCTGCTGGCGCACTGTTGAGTTTAGGTTCCAGTGGGTCTGCCTCCCATATGGCTTCACACTAACAAAACTCCAGCTGCTTATATAGAGGTGATGGGAGACATTAATATAGCTGGCAGAGCACTGTAAGCTACAGTATATCTACATTTTAATGGGTACGGACCCACAGTAGCCATCACGCACCATCAGGGTGTAAAAACATCACTTCACATTTGTGACAAAACAGCATCAACAGGGTCTATTCATCCCACTATTGCAGAGTGGAGTTATATTTTTCTAGGTGTTGGACCACAAGGACCTCTGTGAGATTTCCACCGCAGCAATGCCTGACTTAAGTACATTCCTCTCGGTTTCATGAGCCCCATGTGTCCGGTGTTGGAGTGATGACTGTCTGCGTCAAAACTGGATGAACACACACACACACACACACACTATAAGTCCAACTGGCTCCTGGTCTTTCCTCCCTACCGGTGAATGATGTCGTTGATTCCATCCTGAGCTCCAGTTTGTTGCGCACATAGAAGTCTCCATAGCAACCATTTCTATTTGCTTATTGCTACAAGTCATTGCTCATCTGTTGGGTCTGGAATGAGCATCAGCGAATGACCTACTAAACACTACCTGGCTTACCCAACTGATGTTTTCAAGATTGCAGAGGAAAGATCTACTTAGCCTTCCACAATGTACACAATGGAAAGTCTTGTTTTATTTCAACATGTAACAGAAATCCTCCCTATGACATATGAAGAAAGGCCAGTGTTGCCAACTTAAGCTGAGTTTCCATTAAATTGTCAAGTGGATTTGATGCAAACTTTTGAAATGTTATATATTGTATTATAAAATACAAGACAATTTATGGTAATTTCCTTCAGCTGGGCTGATGGGAATGAATGGACCTCCTAAATCTCAAAAAACACATTCACAAGAAAAATACAAAGAACATTTCAGGGACTTGCCAACTAACCATTTGTCAGGCCGTTGCCCTACATTGTGATTTCACTTCTGCTGCTATTTAATGCATAATTTTACACTTCTAATGAGTGTTAACTTTTTTTGTTTTGGCAAGAATAAAAAAGATCAAATTTCCGTCTTTATCTGATAAAAAGGTGGAAAGCCAGCTGAAGATTTTACAACTGATTTTTTTTGTTTTTCGTTTCACTTCACTTTGGCTGTGTTTAAATCTGAAATCTGAATCTGCACACACACACATGCACACACACACACACACACACACACACGAACATACACAGTGTCAGCAGTGACATTCCTATTTCAAATATTTACCCTTAGTGGAGATGTAGGTCTGATAATCCCTCATCCCAGACAAAACAGGGAGGGGGAGACAAGGATATGACTTGTGTGTTGTGGAAGAGGGACACCAGCTCACTTTGGGAGTCTGACCAGCCTGGGATACCAGACATATTTAACAGGGTCTCTCTGTGTGCTCAGCAGAGGCCTGTACGCACACACAGGGCCACAGGTAGACCAACGGAGACAGTCGAAGGCAATTGCATCAGGTTTTGACCACAGTGAACCTTACACACAAAGGGAGTACACACGACACATACGCAATGTGTTCAGTGTCATGCACAGACTAGACCTTACACGCAAATGTCTTAACCCTCCACACGCATGCTCCAAGTGCAAACTAAGGCCTCACCCCCTCAATCCTACAAAGCCTAGACTGTCAACGTTCAAGGCCTAGACATATTACAAGGATCCAAACATATCAGCCATAAAGCAATATATCAAAAAATGACATGAAAGAAGACTGCTGTGGGAAAAGTCTATGGCAGCGAGCATCGTTTATGATTTCAGTAGCAAGCATGACTTCAGTAGCAACGGGAGGCTGAGCTATTATCAGACCTTTTTCTGTGATGTCATGATGATGTTCTGAGGTTGCTAGGTGCCGTGAAGTCATTTACGTGGGACAGACGGCAGAGAGCAGGTGGTCTAAATGAGGTCATGTAATGACTTAAGTGTGGCAGTTTGTGTAAAACTAAGCTGCGAGGCTGTTTACAAGATTAACACACTGACAGTTCATTCATGGCCGGCTGCTTGAGCACCTCGGACAGTATAGGACATTTTTTTCACATCTTAATCTGTCATATTTGTCCTCTTTGCACGTTGTTTCAACCCTAAATGTCCTTACATGCTGACTATTTTCACATGATAGAATGTATTAGATACAGTACAGAACTGGAGCTGTTGATGCCATCTATTGGTTGTCTGAGGGAATAGCATTATCAGAGTGCATGGTTGCACTATTTTCCCAACTCTGAGATTCTATCATAACAATTAATATTTTTTTTTTTTTTAATTTCCTA
>OMLF01030671.1:38412-53982 GCA_900302615.1 Holocentrus rufus
GACACGTGCGTACATACACACACACACACACACACACACACACACACACACACACACACGTGCTTTCTTTGGGGCAACAGAGAACTCAGTTCGTTGTAAAACCATATTTTAAAAGTTAATTATTTGACTTATTTGACTGCACCTTTTTGTTCAACAACACTCGAGGGGAGAGGAGCAAATGAGAAAATCACATGCTTAGGATTCTCATAAATATCCAAGTCAGAGGAAAGTAAACTGCACCTATTCCCAAAAACATAAACTGCAAAACCAGAACTGAACAAATAAACGTCCACAGTCCATGGAGGGCACAGGCGTGAATGATGAATTGAACCACACATACAGAATCTGTGGTCTCTCTTAAAAGGCGTCACCTAACTAGCTTAGTTAATTGTGTTTGATTGTCATGTAGTGGAGCTCACATATGCAAGCAGTTTTCTCTCAATTCACAGAGCAAGTCGCCCACATTCCAAAGTTTATGGAAGAGAATTCCCTTTTTCCTCCTCCTGGCCAGGGTCATATCAAACTGTTTTAGACTGGCTTCTGTCTGTGGAAAAATGTCTTTTTTGGAACTAAAAAAAAAGGAGGCTTTGTTGAAACTTCACATTTCAGCACTAACCAGTGATATCCTTTCCAAGTCTCTATTAAACTGAAGTATTGACAGTCATTGTGAATTAACCATGTTAAGCAGAGCTAAGTGAAGTATCTACAACTGTCCCCCCTGCTCCTGCAACCACGAGGGGACTGCAGACTTACAGACTTAGTTAGTGATGCTACAGTGTGATTGGATAGTGATCAACAATATGATTGGAGTTGCTCAGAAATGGCCGATGGCTGAGACAGATAATATAACCAGCATTAGAGTGGCCAATGTAATTCTCTTTCCTGTAGTTAATATACTGTACTTGGGTATCAGTGGACACTTTATCCACACATCGTGTTTTTTTTACTAGTGTTACTGTTTACATAAAAAAATAACATTTATCATGAGGTCAAGGTTCAGTCAGCAGTAGCTGGAAAGTTTTTCTACCAATTTCAAATGTGCATAGTTAAAAGTGATCTGCAATTGCTGCAATTTACTGTGGAATTGTTCCCAGTTGTTGTTCTTCACGCAAATATTTGTCTCAATGGCTGATCCTAAAAATGATTTTTTAAGCCAAAAAAGAACTTTGTTACAAAAGTTTTTGGAGGGCAGCAAACACTTTGTGGTCATGGACATTAATTCACTGTTTTGTGCTGAAATGTTTGTATTGTAAGTGATATTTTTCTCTTTTCTGAGTAACTTTGGAAAGAAAAATAGTTACTAAAATTTTTCCCCATAACCTCATCCACTTCCCCAGTCTTTTCTGTGCACCTTATATTTCTATTTCTGTGTCCACTCTCTCTCTCTCTTGTCTCTCACACACTACTTTGCAGAAAAGCAATAAAATCAGCACACAATCACAAACAAAATCAAAGGCTCCCCTGTGGATCTCACATACTGAAGCTCTGGGTGAGGAGCTATTTTCACAGCTGGAGAGTTTAAACTGGAAGGCCCCTGCTGCAGTCAGAGAGCCATAGCAACAACCTCCTTCTGCAAGCTGATCCTAATGACCTCCATTAACGAGCGGTATGGAGCTTGTGTGAGAGTAATGATACTGGGAGCTCAGGTCGATTTTGTTTACATCCAACACTGGTATATGAATCAAATGTTAAAAAGCCATACACCTCCCACAAGAATCTTGTTCTCTATTTAAAACAAATTTATTTAAACACCTAATCCTTGTCATTGGTGCTCCAACTGGTACAATAAATGCATTAAAAAGAGATAAAGCATATTTTACTTTTGATTTCAATTCATCATCAGGGTAAAAACTCTGATAAAGTAGATACTACAAAAGACATACATATACTGTATTATTACAGAATAACATAATGTATAACATTACTGTAGATCCTTGTGTAAGACACAATAGAATAGTAGTTAGTTGTAAATTATTTGACCTCTTCTCTGTATTGTGGACAGACATGAAAGGAAAGGCTTCTTTTATGTCTTTTAACTGTCATCAAAATAAGAGATAATAAAAGAAATCCAAAATTATTCTGTTATGAAGGTACTGTACTGTTCATGCAGATGTTTATCCAGTGTAAAACAAGCCTCGATATATATTTTTGAGTAAACCTATCTTTTTTTCCACTTTCTAAGCAGATAATGCGTTTTTGAGAGATATTTTACAACACAAATCACTGTCTCTCCTGATCTGCTGTTCAAGGAAAAAACAGTATATCATGACAACATCAACTTTTGGCCAGGAAAGGGAAAGCTTTTCTTTCATTCTTACACTTCGTACTTCCCCCATCTCCATGGACTGTAATAGTATCCCATTTGCAGCCAGTAGTGCCTGGTCAAAGCTGTCACTTCCAGCTTAAGTCTTTTCACTGGCCCTCTTGCTCCCTCGCCCAGGTTTTAAAAACATCCAAAATGAGAACCACCTATGAATTTCCAGACCCCCACCTCCAATGTTACAATAACACCTTTCAAGTCCAAAGCTAGGCTCTCCTGGTTAATTTCCCACCCCTGACACATTTCTTTTCTCTTTTGCTCCCTTTATTTTGTTAACCCAGGTCTGTAGCTTGTTTAATAATATTCCAAAAGCTGTGATCATCACAAATCCACACATGGGAGTAAACTGTATATGACAGACACTACAGAAACGACTGTGTATCTGTTAATAGTTTACATTCTAATATACAGCTGTCATCCCTCAGTCGTGTATTTTTGTCACAGCACAAGTACATATGTACTTTTTGAGTCAGTGCCCAGATGGTTCTTGGCTAGGCACTTGTATGTGCCAGAGTCTGATGCTGTGGGTCTCTGGATAATAAGAGTGCCCTGGGGGTGAAGCAGTTCGCTACCTGTAGGTCTGCCCTGCCCTGCCGTAGACAGAACTGAGCGATCAGGTAGTTCCCAGCTGATCTCTGGCTTGGGGATCCCAATGGCGACACAGTTGAGCTGGATAGGCGCTGCGGCCACTGTCTTCAGACTGGGAGGTGGCCCATTTGTGATTCGGGGAGGGTAGGCAATGATAATAACAGGGACAGAGAGAAAAGCCTCCCCAACATCATTCCGTGCCTTACAGATGTAGTTTCCCCGGTCATGAAGAGTTGTGTCCTGGACAATCAGGGTCCCGTTTTCTAGCAGCTGGTAGCGTCCGAGCACCTGAGGCTGGGTGAGGACATGGCCACCAGGGACAGTCCAGAAGATACTTGGTTTGGGGCTCCCATCAGCCAGACAGTGAAGGAAGAGAGGGTCCCCAGACACACTGCGTATGATGCCCTTTGGCCTTGACAGAATAAAAGGCTTCTGTCCAACCTCCAAGACAATTAGCTTCTCTATGTAGCCCATGGAATTCTTAGCAGCACATCGATACTTCCCAGCATCCTCTTTGCTAGGGTTGTAGATGACTAATGTCCCATCATTGCCTAGGTGGTGGCGGGAGCCACGGTCAGGCCCGCCAGTAAAACGTGTCCCATTAGGTAGAGTCCACATCATCTCTGGCACTGGGTATCCAATGGCAGAGCAGTTTAGAACTGTGGTCTTCCCCATCCGAGACACAATACGCTCGTTGAAGGGGTTTTTGAAGATGGGCCTTCGGAGCATATTGGTCACCTCCAGCTGTACCACCATTACTGCCTCTCCTCCATCATTCCTCGCCATGCAGATAAACTCTGCTGTGTCAGTTGGCCGCACATTCCGTATCTCTAATGTCCCATTTTGATGGACATTAATCCTACTGCCAAAGTATGGTGCTGTCAGGAAGATGTTATCAGGCATAATCCAGGTGACTGTAGGAGCTGGAGCTCCTTCAGCTTTACAGTCTATAAATTTCCTTGAGTATTTAGTTGCTGTATCTTTGATAACAGTCCTGTTCTGGTGATAGCCATTGATCACTGGTGGATTTCCATCTAAATCCAGCTTGTAGGTTTTGCTGCTTTCTCCAGCAGGGTTGCGAGCCATACACACATACTCTCCAGCATCAATCAGCTTCACATCCCTGATATCCAGAGAACCATTGACATGCATTAAGTAGCGCTCATTAGATGCTGCAATTATGTCATTGCTGGGAAGCATCCACAGGACCTTAGGTTTTGGTTCTCCCACTGGTTCACAATCAAAGCGGATATTCCCTCCAGGCTTCACCTTGGCATAGGTCTGGCTGGGTGGGCGTATCCTCGGGGCAGCAGTTACCACGGTGATGTGTACATGCATCTCATCCTTGCCCACCTGGTTCTCGGCATAACAGGTATACTTCCCTTCCTCTGACATGCCAACCTGGAGAAACATAGCATTCATGTAAACATTTTAAACTGTTTATATTCATGGGGAATAATGATGTACTGTATCTCCACCATACCTGGTTGAGGTAGAGTGTTCCATTGTCAAACAGAACATAACGCCGTGCTCGTCCTCCTCCACTGCTGCTGTCGGACTGCAGGGCACTGTTGACCACTGTACCATCTGGTAGACCCCAGGAGATCTCTGGCTGTGGAGCCCCTGAGGCTTTGCAGTCCACCTTTAAGTCATTACCATAGGGTACCTGCTTATTGCTATAGACCTTAGCCTCTATCTTGGCTGGCTTCATCGAAACGCTGACCTTCATGAGTTGGAGGTCGTCGCCAATCTTGCTTCGCGCCACACAGAGATAGTCCCCAGCATCTTTATTGCTGACCGAACTAATGATAAGAGTACCATTATCCAGGACCTGGATTCTGCTTCCCATCCTGGAGAAAGACATGACAGAAAATAAGCATGATTTACAAACAATGTGAATGTGGAAAGTATTATTCATTAAATGCATTTTAAATCAGTCCTTATCAGTATTTTTGGTTGTCACTCCAGTGGTTTGTTTTAAAAAATACTACACAGCAGTTAAAGCTCAATAATCTGATAGGTCATAAATATGCTGCAGCTGTCGTAATAATTCCTCTAAAGTACTGCTCACTGTCCTTTCCTGGAAGCTATTCCAACACTTGTGTTAAGAGGGAAGCAAAATAGCATCTTCCAGTGCACATACTCTAGTAACCATTATATAAATGGTCATTGGCTGCACCCTGTACCTATATGCATTACCCATAATGTCAGTAAAGAATTTCCTCTATACTACTGTATTATAATAAAAGACTTGAAAGAAATGTTTTGGCTGCAGAGCAAATTTTCAAATAGTTTAAACTGGATGAGAGACTCAGGAATAAAGAAAAAAGCAAACCTTTCAACTAAACAAACATTTTAAAAACCCACAAAGGAAATTGAAGGGACTAATGATTTTATGTGTTTTTTGGAACTGAAGAGCATTCAGCTGATTTCCTCAGCTCTATATCCCTGCTATTGCATGCTGAGAGGCTTCATGTCAAACAAATTTTGCTTACAGAAATATGAAGACCATTATCTGTCAGCCAGTTTTTTTTCTGGTAGTCTCATGTGTCTCTTTTGGGTTTGACTGTGTTTTGAATCTGCCTGTGGTAACTTGTCAAAGCTTCAGCATCGACTGTGGATCATCATAATGGGGCTAGAGTTCATCTGAGGTCTTCTACTCTGTTGTCTACAGCGAC
The DNA here is from genome assembly GCA_900302615.1 of Holocentrus rufus. Lineage (NCBI taxonomy): Eukaryota > Metazoa > Chordata > Actinopteri > Holocentriformes > Holocentridae > Holocentrus > Holocentrus rufus. Next base: position 43,999 of record OMLF01030671.1, read on the forward strand.
AACTCTGATGTCTGGTCTTTCAGTCTTATCTGCATGTGTGTCCATCCATAAATGTGCATGTGTGCTTGTGTGTAGGTGTGTGTGTTTTGGGTTTTTCCCCAGGTCCTGTTTTGCCTGCTGTGTTTTCCCCTGCACACCTGTCTGCTGTCATCCTATTAGTCCCATGATGTCTGCTCACCTTAACCTATCTGCTGTGTACCCATCAGCTTCTTGTCTTCTTCCCACCTAGCCAGCTGTGTCTCATTAGCCTGCTAAGTATTTATACCTGACTTCAGTTGTTCTCTGACAGATTGTCATAGTGTTTCTATTGGTTTGTTCCCACTTGTTTGCTTGCTATTTTGAATCTGTAAGCTGTAGCTCTTGCCTTTGCCTACTGGACCGTGATGCTGTATATGACCTCCTGCCTGCATTAATTTGATGTGCCTGCCTGATTCCCACCTGAAACCCTGACAGAATATAAGCTGAAAAAGCATCCCTTGCATGCTCATCATAATTCACATACACAGAACAGGTCAATGTGCTCTAAAATACTGTCACCAGCCTGTTTAATCATTGCTACAGCCTTGAGCTATAGCATTTTCATTAAAACCCTTCATAAATCTAATGACTTAAGGGAGCTACCTCCCACGCTCTTTTGAACTGGCCACTTTACGATTGAAGGTTTACTCATTGCATCACTAAGTGTTTTCATTTGGACTGAACTGTGGTTTTAATTAAATCAAGAATCATTGTGACCAAGCAACTCAGTATCTTATTTTCTGATTTCAAACATGGACAGGCTAGTCATCATATCAAGACACCCACATCATTATTGTCAGACGTAGGGCATAACCCAAAGGGTCAATGCAGGGAACAAAAAAAAAAAGAGGAAATATGGAAATCTGAGAATGAGACTTTAAAATGAAAACAGAAGTATTTCAGCTATGTAAATAGAACAATCCCCAGAGATGTTACTTTTTCAACATGATGTGCTCAAGCTGCGCTAAAGGAGATAATATTCAAACACTGTTGAAATACATCTGTTTCCAATTGTAGTCACATTTGCAAATTCCAGGACTTTGGGTGCTCAGTGCATGAATGGAGGATTACTACTAAATCTTGAACTGAGGAAGTACCCCCTCCCCCCACTCCTCCCCCAAGAACTATAAGCCCAGACTGCTTTTGTAACATAATATCTTAAATTTTTAGTGTCAATATAATTCTGAGATCATCCAAAATTATGGCTGTCTGTTTGCTCTAATTGCATTTATGCTTGTCACCTGTGCCACTGGTCCACGACTGCTTTGGACGGCAGCCTCCAGAGGATCCTGGGTTTGGGGTCTCCTGTGGCTACACAGTTCAGTCTCAATTGGTCCCCATAGGACAGCTCTGTCATGCGCTGGGACGTCTCCACTATCTGAGGTGCAGACTCTCGCTCCTCCACGGTCAGAGTCACCACCCTTCGCTCTGAGCCTGTAGAGCTGGTAGCGATGCATTCATATTTCCCATTGTCTGCTGAAGTCACATCTTTAAGGTGGAGAGTGCCGTTCTCATACACCGATGCCCTGGAGTCCAAAGCAGGCCTGTTAGACTTGACCACTGACCCATCATAGAGGACCCAGTGAATAGTAGGCTGGGGGTTACCCTGGCCAGTACAGGGCAGCCACAGGCTCTGGCTCACACCAGCCTTCACTTGCTGACGTTTCTCCTCCAGGATGCCTGGGGGAGCTGCCACCACCTGTAGTCGGACCGTCGCTGTGTCAGCTCCAGCTGCGTTACTGGCGATGCACTTGTAATGGCCTCTGTCATACACAGACACCTGCTGAATGACCAGGGTCCCCTCAGTGGTCACAGATACCCTCCCCTTGTCTGAGTTATGACCCCTAATTTGGGTCCGGTTGGCCAGGATCCAGGATATCATAGGTGTGGGTCGACCCTCTGCTTTACATTTCACCTCCACAGTATTCCCTGCATGGGACTTTATCTCTCGCAGTTTTGGCTCCAGGATGCGAGAGGGGTAGGCCACCACAGAGAGAGTGACCAGCAGTTTATCTGATCCCTGATCACTCTCGGCTAGACACAGGTACTGGCCACGATCCTTAATGTTGGCATTCTGGATGGACAGTGTACCGTTGCTGAACACCTCAAACTTGCCCATCCTTCCTTTGATGGTGATTGTACTTCCTGAAGGGAGAGAGACATTTTGATGTTCTTAAATAAACTGAAACACAAAAAAACAGTTGAAATACGTGTACTGTACTTACCACAGTTTTCTGTCAAAACAATTAAGTAGTATAGATCACTGCAAAATACACATTCCATCCACCTTGAATTTTAAATGAATGATTCAGATTTGGAAAACTTGGAGATTAAATTAAAGCAGCATGGAATGAAGGAATGGAGGTTAAAGCAGCATGCACAACAAGTCTTGCCTGTAATTTGAAATCTGAAATATATTGCGGTATTATCAGAGAATTAAACTATTAATTCACTTTATAGCTGGTTTTTCGTGCTATACCCAAACTTATGAATACCACATTAAAAATCATAAAATTAAAGCAATGTTGTATTGCTTAAAATAAATAAATTCTCTCTGTTCACCTGCACTTGAGGAGAAGCGTTTCCAGCTGATCGTTGGCTGAGGGTTTCCAACAGCCTCACATGGCAGGAAGGCATCAGAGTTGGACAGCACAGTGAAGCTGGCTGCGTTGCCTCCCACTATTTTGGGCTTGCTTGGCATGTCTTTGGTGGAAGGCTCAATGCCCACAGTATTGGCAGTTGTAGCTTCATAGCCAGTAATATGATTATAGACACTGGAGATTGCATTATGTATGTCCTTGTTGTTGTATGGGGCAGGGGTGTTGGTGTATCCTTGTTCTGCTGTGAGAACAGTCTTTGTGTCAAATGTAATAGTTTTCTCCGAAATTCCTCTAGCTCCACTACTTTGCACAGTAGGTCTGACCCTTCTAATCACGGGTCTCTGTGTAGTGTGATCACCGTTTCTCTCTGTCGGCGGTCTGATGTTGCTGTGGACTCTGTTCTGAAATGTGGTGTAAGGCCTTTTTGTGGTACTTGGTCTGAATGTGGTTGTAGGATTAAATGTGGATGAGATGGTCCAAGGTCTGCTGGTTGTCGTATAGGCTGGATAACTGCTAGAGGTGGACTCACTCCAGTCAGCATCTTCATATGAGTCCGTCTCCTCCTCTGAGGTTTGATCGGTGGAGACAGTCATGATCCGCTGAGGTAGTGTGGTGGTCTCCATGGTGGTTTCCATAGTGGTTTCCATGGTGGTTTCCATGGTTGTCTCCACAGCTATTCCCTCAGTAGTTGTAAGGTCTGTTGTGGTGGTGGGAGCTTCAGTGACTGTAGGCTTCTTGAAGGGTCTCCTGCCCCTAAAGGGCCTCCTCCTCCGGCCTAGCTGTCCTCCTGCTCCACCTGGCCTCCGTCTGTTTACAAACCAATTACCACCGTATCCACCAGAGCCAGACGATATGGCTTCATCAGGGTTTGTCTGTGAGGGCGGTTTGACAGTAGGTGGGGAAGGTAAAGTCTGAGATTCTGGTGGTGTCTCAGCAGTTGTGGAGGACCTGGAGTGGTAGGATGGGCTGGTGGTAATTTGTTGGTATGTGCTAGGTTGCTGTGTTGTAAGCTCAGAATCAGCAGAGGAGAAATCTCCATAGTCGTTATCTGATGAGCTCTCTGTGCTCTCTCTGTATCTGGATGAGGCCGTAGTCTGAGGTACAGCCAGAGACTCGGCTGTGGGCAGAGCAGCAGGGGTTGTGGTTGGGGTCATCATTTCAGTCATAGCTGAAGTTGTTGTCGTGGTAGATGGTTTACGCAGCCTGCCCAGCATCTTTTCCCTTTGTCTGCCCCTGCCTCCAAAAATCCTATTCCATGGAATTCTTCCACGGATAACCTTGGAGTTGGTAGCAGAAGTGGTGGTGGAGATTGTCGGTTTGTCAGTTGTAGCTGTATATGGATCAGGAGTAGGGTCAAACTCTGGGGCATCAGCTGAGGTAATGTAGTCACTGGGCACTTCTGGCCTTGGCTGCTTACGGGTGGAGGCCGCATTTGAAGTAATGTAATAGTTACTGGTAGTGACTGCAGTATCTTGTGTAGAGTCAGGTCTCTCTGTTCTGTGTGAACTGGTTGCTGTCTTCTTCCCCTCCTCATCACAGTTACAGTCTGAGAAGAAAACATGGAAAAAGAGAAAAAATGCTGTTCAGCTCTGTGATCTATTCATAGATCAGATATGTATGTGTGTGTGCGTGTGTGTGTGAGCATATTACATCACATCAAAATGGACAGGCAAAATATAATGATTTCAGAACAAGCTAAAAAAACATCATGGCTGTTTACCTGTTGTTAGTTCGATGGTATACGGCACTGTGGCATTCCCTTCTTTCTTCAGGGTGGGCTGTTTGAATTTATTGATGAAGGACTGTATGTCGGTGATCCTATCAGGTTTGATGATCCTCCTGCGTCCCTGGAAGGTCCTCCTGCGACCCCCTCCCCGGCCCCTCTTGGGTGGGATAATGTGGATCTGCTGGCGGGAGATAATGGTGGATCCAGCAGGTAGGTGCGGGGATTTGATCCTCTGGGTCGTGTGGAAGGTGATCTCATCTTGTTGTCTCTCTGTGGTAGTGACAGCGGTGAAAGTGGTTCGGCTTTCTGGGTCACTGGAAGCGTGGATGACGGGCTCCACTGGACCTGGTCCATCCATCATTGGAGTAACGTTGGGGTCTGTGACAAAGGAAAGCACTGAGCCAGTGGAGGTCTCTGGTTCTCTGGGTGGTTCTCCTGAGAACTGGAGCTGGGTTTCATGTGAAGCATCTGTCACGGTGAGTTGGAGACTGACTGGATGTTTGTTTGATGGTGGTTTGGTAGTTTTTTCCAGGGCATAGAACTCTCGAAACCTATCAAAACTTGGGATGACTGTATAGTCTGGAATCATGTCCGTGACTGCATCACTTTGACTTTCACTCCGTCTCACTGGACTGTTTGTGGATATGAATTTGATAGGTGTCGGACCTGAATGTGTATATGATTCTGTTGTTACTGTGTCTTCGTTTTCTGCTATCTGAGTGAAACTAATCTGACTATTGTCTGAGTTGTCTGTGGTTTCCATGGCAGCGGTTTGACTATTCATTGTTGTTGCTAAAACATTATGCTGATTATTCTGTGGGATGTTTTCAGTGTCACTGTTATAAGTTTCTTGGCTAAATGTGTTACTTTCTCGTAGGTTATCTACAGTTGGTTTCACTATCTCTGGTATAGTCATGAGCTGATCTTCACTATGATCCTCACCGGAACCTTTCTCACCATCACCAGAAAGACCCGTGTCTGACTCTTCGTATTTTACCTTCTCTGTCTTAGTGTCGGTCTTTATTTTTGACCCCTCTTGGGCCTTTTTCATAAATTCAGCAAATTTCTGTGGGTCCACTTTCCTGGGTGCGTTATCGAATACTCTCCTATTGCTCCAGATTCGTCTGTTGCTGACCGGACCTCTCCTCCTCTGTCCCAGTCTCTGTTCAGCGCCTCCTCTTCTATGAGACCTGAATCTTGGATAGGGTCGGTCTGAAGTAATGGTCCTGGACTCCTGACTATCTCTATCAGAGGGGTTCTCACTGACAGAGACCTTGTCCTCCTCCAAGTTGGGGTCCACTTTGACCTCCATTTCCATCCCTGACCCCTCACTGTCCACCACTGTCACCCTCTCAGACTCTTCTCCAGTCACTGTTATCAGGGACACCAGCAGGTCAACCCCCAAGTGGTTAGCAGCCAGGCACCTATAAAATCCCCGGTCCCTCTCTGTGAGACCCTGAATGTGCAGAGTTCCATTGTTATACACCTTTCTGTTCCCATGAGACTTGTCCAGTACTGAGTGATCAGGTAATATCCACTGGAGTGATGTCTCAGGGCTGCCTGTGGAACCACAGTCCAAAACCAGGTTTCCATGCAATGGTCGAGAGAGTTGGACACCATTTATCTGCGTTTCTTCCACATCAGGGGACAGAACTGTGACCCGGAAGCTGAGTATATCCGCATCCAGATAGTTTGTGGCAATGCACCGGTAGAGACCAGTATCAGATGTATCTGCTCCTCGTACAGTGAGCTTCCCTTCGCCTGTGATTATGATCCTCCTGTCTTCACTGGAGAAAGGGGCTCTGACCTTAGTCCCATCTGGTAAAATCCACTCCACTGAAGGCCTTGGCTCACCCAGGATCTGGCAGTTCAACTGTGCCACACCACCTATGATAATAATATAATAAAATATAATATAATGTAGAAATATTCAGTGTTCAATATTTATTTCTGCTGTATGTAAATTTATTTATTATTATAATTTAAATACAGCATTACCTCAACTGATGTTTTGTGTCTTTGTAAAGGAAATCTGCTATTTTCTTTTCATCATATCTCAGTATCATATCATAACTGCACATTGACATTTTACATCCTCTGGGTTATTGTAAATGTTGACATTTTTACAGGTTACTAGGTTTTTATGCATCAATTAAGATAATAAAAGTGGGAAGATATGAATTGAAGTGGTTTTGTATTATTGGGGGTTAGATTAGTGGAGGTTATATCAGGCAAAAGATAGCCATAGCAGTTTATTCACAATAAATAACTAACTCCCACCTGTGAGTACAGTGTGCTCAGTCTTGGTTTCATTGTCTCGTTTGATCATGGCCCAGCTATAGCGGTCCCTCTTAGGTGTTGTGTTTTGAACACGTAGGTTGACGACAGATCTGTACTTAATATGCAGAGTAGAGTAAGTGGTAGTAGTTCGGTCAAGCTGGAAGTTGATCTCCCCTTGCATCAGCCACGCAGGAGAAGCTTTAATTTCTGCCTCAATGTCTGTGTGGATCTCCTCCTGTCCCTCTTTGGCTCTGATCTGGCTGTACCTATACACCATCTCTGGGCTCCTGGCCAGCATCAAGCCCCTCTCAAGCCTCATGGGAGAGTCACTGTAGGTGGCAAGGATTTGCCATAGCTGCTGTATATGTTCATAATCAATGTTGCAGACCAGAGAGGTAGCTACACTGGCTGTAAGCATGGTAACGTTGTTTTCCCCCTCCTCCATTGTGGTCAGTGTCAGGTTCTCCAATGCAGAGGGCCTCTGGACAGTGCAGGATAGGCTGGCATCATTGTGAAACTGGTCATTGAGCTTCATCTGCATGGAGCCTATTGGGGCAATAAAGTCCTTGGGGGAAACTGGGATGAAGTCCCCTTCATCAAGACTGATGTTTTTCTGCTTTAGATCGGGTAGTATCCAGGGCTTGGAGCAAATGAAGGAGTCGCTGGGGAGTAGGGAGAGTGGTCTGCTGTGACAAGAGGCAGGATTCTCACAGACAGGGCACAGCTGGCCGCTGGGATACTTCCTGTCTCGTTTGCATTTCAGCACACCTGGAAACATATCAGTCATGTGATACAGTGATGGCTGCATGTCAGAAAAGGCACATTTACACAGTTCACACCATAGTCAAGAGAAAAGATAAGACAACAAAAGCTGATATATCAAATTTGTGAACTATAAATATCATTAACCTTATATGATGCTGAAATATAAAAATTTATATGAGTTGACTTTTACCTGAGCCAAGTCATGCATAAACGGTATAACTTTTGTTCTTCTGTGTCTTTAATATTGTCTTTAGTACTCATGATGAGAATAAGATATGATCTGCCTTCTGTGACAGCAAAGATTTATCTGTTTCCTTTGGATGTGCCTTTCTCGCTGGATACTATCCCATGCGCCATTAGTTTACAGGGGAAAATACTTTATCTTTAAAAGACTGAGTAAAACAAACTATTAAAGTATTGATGCATTAAGCAATTCCACCAGATGTGCCTCGCTCTGTCTGGTTTGAACCACACATTCACTGAAAGTTAAAAGAAACCGCCAACAAATCTGTGCCCACTTAAGATTTAGATTCAGGGTTAGTTTGCTTTATGTGAGGAGAAAGTGTTTCTCACACCTTAAGATGTCTAGGTCACAGGTGCTTCTAGAATAGAGATAAATGAGTTCCTTTATAAACGTGTTACCAACTTCATAAATGCCTAAACACTCCCAGAATCTTCCAAAACAAACACAGTATTCAGTTCCTCACCTGTGTTCCTCTGCTCCCACACTGGGAACCACTTCATGCGGCAATCACAGAACCAGGGGTTGCCATGAAGGAAGAGGTTCTCTAACTGGGAGCAGCCTGAGAAGATATCTGCAGGCAGGCTGGTGAGGAGGTTGTCTGACAGGTGGATGTTTCTCACAGAGGACACTTTGAACACCTGGCTGTGTCTCAGTGTGATAAATGTGTCTGGGTGGAGCTGCTGGAGGTGGTTGCCTTCCAGATGGACTAGCTGTAGATTAGTCAGACCATAAAACGCCTCTGGATGGATGAAGTTGATGTGGTTGTGATCCATGTGGAGTCTCAGCAGGCTGTCCAGACCTTTGAATGTCTCCTTGTTGATTTCCTTCACTTTATTAAAGGACATCTTTAGGACCTATGAGAGCATCATGGAGAACTTGGTTGGCATGGAAACAACATTACTCAATTAAAACTATGATGTACTTTTTTTTAAGGCACATTATTGAGAAAATTATACTATAATAAAATCAGCAGTACTTGTGGAAAACAAAGGTTATCTCCTGGTAAAGCATCAAAAATCAGTTGGGGAAGAGTGTTGCATGATATAAATCAAAGCAGTTGTAAAGATCATTAAAGCTCAGTACCTATAAACATCGTCAAACATATAAACAAGTAAAACATTTGGTGTATATCAACCAACTCTTAACTCTAAGTAATGACATGTCAACATTGGCTTTGAATTTAAGCATAAAACACAGAGAGATCATTTGAGTTCCTTTTTTATTCCAATAGTGAGAATGTATTCAAATCTTACAAATCAAACCTGTTGTTATTTTGTTAACATAAACCAGCCAGGAGTGTTTTTACCTGTAAGGACCTGAGGTCTTGGAAGGCCCTGTCCTCAATACTATGGATGGAGTTGCTGTGCAGCATCAACAGCTCTAAGTGTTCAAGTCCCAAAAGATCATTCTCTCCTAGGACAGTTAAACTGTTGTACCTAAAGACAGTGAAACAAAAGAGGAGCTTTAACCAGGAAAGTGCTCAACAAAATTGCACTTAAAAAAAAACCCTGCAGTAATTCAGCCTTAAAAGTGGGGAAGAAGAAAGAGGAAAGAGACGGCTCACCCGAGGTTAATTCTTTCCACAGATGGCTGGATCTGGTCAGGTATTGTGGTCAGGTACCTGAAGGTGCAATGCACTTCGGTGGGAAAATAACAGGCACATGATTTGGGGCAGCCGGTGCTTGGCGGCAACACAGAGGCCAAGACAAACACAGCCTTCAGCAGCCACCGCCGCAGGTATGAAGCACTGCAGGCACACACAGTCATTGTGGAGGGGGAGAAGATGGACTTCAACTTCACAAGTCGGGGCTGCTATACCTCCTCCTGTACCATTAATGAAATCCTCCTGGAGAGAAAGAGAGAGAGAGAGAGAGAGAGAGCTTGTGGCGTTGTTGTTACAGGAAGGGCAGCAGAACATACATCACTTGGAAAGACAACAGAGAACATAAACAGATAGATTAGACAGACATGGATTTACAGACAGATAGACAGACAGACAGAGGATGAGAAAGTTGAAAGAGTAATACAATAAATATAGTTCAGCATTTAAATAGGCCTACAAATATTCTATTGTAGTATTAAGTAGCCTTGTCGAAATTATTTACCTTATTATTGTAACATAGTAGACATGGAGACAAGATAAGGCAATATGCATGCAGATGCAATAAACACCAGTCTGCTCATACAAAGACTCATCTAACAGAGAAAATCTGAAAGTTGGAACATTTCATCAAAAGTAGGCTATGCTAACAGATAAACGCTTCTATCCTTGAAGAAATTAATTATTTTGAAGTTGCCTCACCGCACTTCAGTAACAGCAACTGTAGAAAATGAAATTACTGCACTGCAAT
>OMLF01030675.1:19187-36304 GCA_900302615.1 Holocentrus rufus
GTTACCCTACTGGAATGTGTTAATAAAATGGAACTCATTTTATTACAGTTACTGACTTTTAGGAACTGTCAAATCTTGGTGGATGATAGACATAGTACTCAAGAATAATACTAAATAAGAAAATGCTCATTTTTTACTGGGTTTATCATCGCTTTAAGTAATTTTACTCAGTTTTACCACTCACAGTGCTCACAGGGAAGAACAGTTAACACTCGTCAGCTGGAGGTGTGTCACTCCTCCAACACTAACAGTTTTGTTCATCCAGCTTCAACTCAGTATAACTCCCTAATGGTAAACTGAAATGCATTGAACTACTGGTCTTTCATGTAATTCCCTGTACAGTTGCAGCCATGCATGGAGCTTATAGCGTAGGCTCAGGCAGGAACATGAAGTCAGCCGTGCCTCAAAGAACTGATCATCAGCTGACCAGTAGCGCGCCAACTGTGCTCTCATTCTCAATCAGAGCGGTCTATTTAAACACCCAGTTCATATCACCCACCCTCCACCCTAGCCGTCACCCCTAAAGATTTGATCGCTGAAGAAAAGCCCATTGGTAGGCAAGTACCTGCTCAGCATGAAACCAGCAGCACTCTGTAGCGTTCTACTGGACGTGCTTCAAGCAGATTTAATTAAATAGATCCAGCGCACTAAGGCAAAAGTCATATAGCTAAGTGAATTAATTACTAACAATTGTTCTCTCATTTCTGACTCTGGCAAGGTACAGTAAATGCCACCCAATATGAGAAGGCTCTCTAATTGGGCAGAGAATTGTACTAATGGAGCCATTAGGCCAAAGCGAATGTAGTAAACATTTTGTGATATTATATTCATTAATCATTAACATAGCCTATTTTAAAATATTGCAATAAATGACTTTGACAGGATGTTTCTGTCTGAATGTATAATGCCATGTTGCTCAAATTCACACCACTATAACTTGCTGAATGTACTGCGGTACACTGAAATTCTGTAAGCTGTCAATACTGTATGTCTGCAGTGTCCCCAAAACAAATTCCTGTATCTTTGACCTTCTGTGCAATCAAATAGAAAAAGTTCTCCTGATTTGTGTGTATCCTGCGACCTCATTGTGTCCTTTGAAGTTGAATTGGACTTTAAATGGCAAAGACAACACTGGTGTTGACAATTCCCTGGACGATAGTGTATATATCAATCAATTGCTAATTGATTAAAACCGATTAGATGTCAAGGTTTTATTTCTGTCGGAAAGTAAACAGAGCTGAGTCAGCACTTATCTTGTGTCGTCTTCTGTAACATTGTGAGCGCGGCAGCTACTGACTGCCAGAGGTGAAAAGTAACTTTTTATATTTTACATTTTAGATTTTCAGATGATGCTCTTATCCAGAGCAGCGTGTTCAAGTACACTTAAGAAAGACACATGACTTTTGATGGATATGTCAGCAGTCAGTAATTTGCAGGAACATGCTGCCCCTCTTTTCAACCTGCACAAGAGAATTCTTTCAGATAGAGTAATCTTCACACTGGGAATTGAATTGAAAGTGCACATTTTTTAAAAGCTGCCATAGGTAGCTTTAACGAGTTGTCATTTTGTTTGAATTCAGCAAAAGTAAATCGCATTTTTGCTAGCATAAATGAATAAGATAATATGCCAGAATCTTGTCAACATTGATATTGGTATCGCGCTGCAGTTCTCTTTCAAATTATATTTTGTGACTTCAGCATCTGACCCGTTGAAGTAACTCTGGAGCAGAATAACTTTGCTCCCGCTTGTCAATCAGCTGCTCAGTGCTTGTCACTGGCTCAGTGGATAGAGGAAGGAGAGGAGAGGGGGATTAAGTGCATCCGTCTTCCTGCTTCTCTTCAAACTTACTCGTGGCTTTAAAAGCCCAAAAAGTGTCCTGATTTAAAGTAGCCATTGCCATTGGAAGGGATGCTCAAATTCATCCAGTATCAACTACAATGATACTTTTTTTTTTTTTAACACAAGACTTATTTTGCAGAGAGCACTCTCTACCCTTTCTCACTGGCCTTTATTTTTAGTTTCCATGTCTCTATTTTGCTGGATCATATTGTGAGGGCTCACAGGCTTTGTCGTGTGCACATGAGCTTACCCTACTGTTGCATTCAGAGTGCATCTCTCTAGATCAGAACGTCAGCTCAATGCCTGAATGTATAACAATGCAATATAATTGTGAGTTTAACAAATTGCATACATTTTGAAGGAAACAAAATTAAATGCTTGGTTGAAAATTGTATCTTTTTTCCTTTTTGGATCCTCAATATTTAAGAAATATTTGTTTTGGAGCTTTCTTTTTTACTTATTTTTTGAAATGAGAGTGTCTGTCACTTTGTATTTTTGCAGTGAAACTCTGAAAAGTATTGGTTAGTTTATAATTATGTTGGGAAGCAGGAGGTGCCACTATATTATATATTCTTTTATGATCAGACACAGTGTTTGCCCCCCTTTCTCTGTAGCAAAGAAATGGAAGGAACATTACATTCCTTATCAATGTCAGTGTTTGTTCCCTTGGCTGCATTATATTTATACCAGCTCAGATAAGACAGCTACAGTACCACTCTCACAGCCAGCTGGAATTTCTTCTGCCCCTCAAACCGAGCCAAGATAAGATTTTGTGCTGGATTTTGTCTCCACTGAATGGCTGCTTCCAAAGAAATAAGTACAGAGATGCCTGGGTCTTTTCTTTTCATCTGTAGCAGTGGTGTATCTAGAGCCATCTGCTGTGTTAAAACTGCAACTACTGACCGTGGATGCAGTTCTGTATGCCACATCTCACAATCTGATTGCTGACTGACCTCTCTTGATGTCATTCTCGAAATTTCCAGTGCTCGGCTCGTCCTGTTTGTGTGCTGGAGCATGAGAAAACGGGATTGTACCTGTGATCCAATCCATTTCCGTCTTTGTACCCCTGTTCCCGCGTGTATGCCAAAGTCTATGTGCGTCTATTTATGTGGTTCAGCTCAGCAGTCACAGTGCAGTGTTCGACCCCGAGGGCCGATGATTATAACAGGAGAGAGTACCACCAGTGGGGACTTCTCATGCTCTCATAAGTCTCATTCAGGCTGTGAGACATCGTATCAGACATTTGAGAGGTCTAATTACCAAGTGCTAATTAGAAAGCAGACAGGATGTGGCAGAGCCGGTGCAGGTGAAGGGGAAGTGCTGTGGACAGAGGAGGACTGCAGGGCTCTATGGATAGGTCATTTAAGGCTGCTGTGTGCCCACTGTGAAAGATAGTAGGTGACACGTGGACAAACCCAGTGACCCAACACACACTGGGCGTCCTCACACAACATGCTCTGCTTGGCATAGCTTCCATATGACACACCTGGATTCTAAGCATTAGACACAACCTCTAGCGCGAGTGCATAGTCTACCGCTGTGCCCACTGGCCAGGAGGCAAAAATAATCGCTGACCTGTGCACAAAGCCAATTGTTTTTTACCCCAACAAACAGCACAGAGAATGACCACTGGACATTTAAAAAAAAATGCTATTAAAGGGATTGTAAACCAAACGGGCAGTTTCTTATTTAGCATGATTCTTGAGTACTGTACTATCTTCATCCATCAAGATCTGAGAGTTCCAAAAAGTCAATAACTCTAATAAAATGGTAAAATGGAGTTTTAGGGTTTTCATTTTCTACAGTAATCCATTCCAGAGGCGCCGGGTGGGCTTAAGTTTCCCTTGTAGGGTAAAGAAATTGTCTGGACTCTGGTAAGACTAACCAACTTTCCAGCAAAGTGAAAATATCCTGCTTGTTGGAACTGAAATATTCATTTTCCATCACTGCTTATCCTAGTCAGGGTCACGTGGGGCTGGAAGGAAGGCAGGGAAGCACCCTGGACTGGCTACCAGTCTATCACAGGGCAAACACACAATCATTCCTACAGGCAATTTAGAGTCTCCAATTCATCTAATGTGCATCTCTTTGGAAACTCGAACCTGAGAAACCCACGCAAACACAAAGAGAACATGCAAACTCCACATAGAGAGGATCCTGGCCAGCAGGGGTTCAAATCCTTCTTGCTGTGAGGCAAAATGCCACTGGGACTACGGGTCTTACTGGCACTGCAACAATATGTTAGCCATTGTTTTCCTAGCTAACACTGCTGCTGTACAGCTCAAAATGTACTTCGGAGGCTTGTATTAGTGGCTTGTTTTAGTTTCCTATCCCTTTAAAACTTTGAACTTCAATACGTGTCACGTGATGGAAGCAAACTGCAAACAGCACACTCATGCTTACCAGTCTGGGTAATTTGTGATGTTTTATACCAAAGGATATCTGAGGAGATGAAGATCTGACATCTTTCAGTCAAGCTTTCCCTGGATATTGAACTACTGACTGCTGTATATAAAGCTATTCGTTTTTGCTCTTTTGATTTTCTCATTTCTCATTTCTCATTTTCTCATTGCATGTGGGTGGAGAAGTACATACTGACAGAGTAAATCTGTGATCTTAATTAGTGGTGATGAAATGCTTTTCTCTATTATATTCCCACTTTGTGATTTAGACTGAGAAGATGGGTGAATGTTTACATTACACATTTAACTAGTGCAGCTTTAATGACTGAAATAATGAAAATGTACCACGGCAAGTAATGTTCAGTTTCAAAACCGCATTAATTCAAATCACCTCATAATTCTCAGCACTGGTGGCCCCATTGGGAGTCAAACCACTAAACCTAGCAGTGTTGGTTCCATGCTGTACCTACTAAGCCGTGCAGGATATTGTTTTTTGCTTTTGTCAGAGAGGGGAAAGGGCAGGGATAGGGTATTTTTTATCCATGGGGATTCAATCTGTCAGGATTAGCAAGCGTTTGGTGATTTCATTAATGAGTTTTGTTGCATTGAGTGATCACAGCCAGAGGGTCTCAGCAGTCAACAATGGTGGAAATGTAATTACTCTGAAAGTAATTATTCATTTGAGCTCTGTTTGAAGGATGACTTTGAAAACACGGTGCCCCTGGTTGCATTGCTCACATGAAGGGTGTCCTTGCCGCTAGTTTGAGTTTTGACAGTTGCATGCTCTATAAATTGGAAGCGACAGTATTTACCGTACATTGTAGAAAGCCACTGCAGTGCATAGATCAGTGCATCTATTCTGCATTAGTGCAGCAGGTAGTACTGAATTTAATTCTTGCATGTTTCACAGCTTGTTTTTTTCCAGAACTCTGGTGTCTCCACGAGCCAGTTTCCAGACCATTTTTTTATCACTTCCAAAAATAAGATGAGCTCAAATCTTGATTTTCATGAATTTCCTGTTAAGAATGGAGCACAAGTACACTTTCGTCTAGTTCAGCAAACACACAGCAAAAAAAAATCACTGCAGCTCCATGAAAATATATTTGCCAAGATCTGTTAAGGTTTGATGGGATAAACACTGACATTAAATAAGTTTACTGACTATTGATCTTCACAGAGTGTGTACAAGCTATTTGGACATTCCCAGTAGTGAATTGTAAGTACCCCCAGGCTTTAAAACCCTCTTATTCCCTGACAACTCTTTTTGTGATTAACATGGATTTAAAATGTGAAGTAAAAAACAAGTTCTACATGCCAGAAATTACTTTTAACCTGCCTCCACAGCAGCACATTGCTTAGCTTCTGTGCTGGTTGTCCTACATTCTTCTCCAAACTGGGGGCGCGCCAACCAGCATCCACTGCAGGTAAGACACTGCCTATGGATAAGTACCTCATACAACCCCACTTCAGCAAATATAACCCTTTTACACAACATTTAATAACACATCTTACTAAAAACAATTACAATATACAATACAGAAATATATGATCACATGTAATGCTATCAGTTATATAATAATACAATCCAGGATATAATGACAATGCTGTACAACACAATCCACAGTGAAAATGCCTACATGCACAGACACCATAAACATGTTTCATAATTTCAATATATCATCATCACAATCATCTAGCATAACTAGAACACAATAAAATCCTAAATCAGCACACCATTTCACAAAACCACTTCATTGTACTCACTTCCATAATTCATAATTTATGAAATGACATGCTACCCCTTGCACAATTCATATATGTTTCAAAATCTTGTTGGTTTCCTTTTACCCTGCAGATTGTAAGATACATTT
This sequence comes from Holocentrus rufus, assembly GCA_900302615.1. Taxonomy (NCBI): domain Eukaryota; kingdom Metazoa; phylum Chordata; class Actinopteri; order Holocentriformes; family Holocentridae; genus Holocentrus; species Holocentrus rufus. Next base: position 25,301 of record OMLF01030675.1, read on the forward strand.
AGACCATTTATAGCTACTATACTGCTAATAGATAACCATCCATTGTATAATCCAACATTGTATAACATTCAGTAGGCATTTCATTCGACAGCTTCGACAGCCACTGTTAGCTTAGGTCTCCCTCTTCTGTCATTTTCTTTTCAATAAATAGCTTGTGAATTGGTTTGGTTGTGTGTGTCTCTCTCTTTTGTCATGGCCGTGCAGCCTGGTTTGTGACACCTAAATTCAAAAAGTGTGTGATCTTTGTACAGTTCACACATTTAGTATTTAGAGTATAGTAGTAGTAGTGCCACCTAGCTCTTATGTATGAGTTCCTTTTGACAATATCAGTTTGTCCTCCCTCTTCACTGTGCATATAGTCAATTTGTTGACACTCTGTTCCTTTAATGATAAACACCATACAGTTATTGAGCATCAAATGTCTTCTTCAGCATCTTATCCCATCCATTCAATGCAGCAGTGCTAACCTTCCCCTCCTCTCATTTCCTGCTGCTCTGGGTCTGTGCTTGTATGTTCATGCAAAGATTGCCAACCGGGCATGTGGGGTGCATGGCCCAAAGCCCCTGACCATACACCAAGCATTCTTCTTGGCAGTTTGTGCACAGAAAATATATGCAATATCTCATTACATTCAGTTGGAATTTACATATGTGATCTGTGTGATGCAGAGAGCTGTAAACCCTTATTAGAGTCTCATCTCTGGTCTATTATTTTGTAATGATTCCATATTCTGCTGATGTTGCCATGCTATATTTGATATTGCTTAGACCATAGGGCAACCTGAATGAGCTCATACATAATGATACAAAATGCATAGGATTGAATAGTGATGGGGGGTCTTGCCCCTAAGCCCCTTGTGGCATAATCCAATTATTCTTGTGCTATTTGCAAATGTAGAGCGTAAAGTAAACAAATGCAATGATCTCGTGGACTCTCTTCCTTCTTACAAATTGACCGGTGCAACCATAGAATTTAAATTTATAGACCGGTCATTCCTATTCAAGTCTGCTCTTGTGTGGTCGTGTGGTCAGTACCCTTGCAAAAGCTGCCATATAATGTTTCGTAATGTTGTCATGGAAATCAGTGGTGATGTGATGCCTTAGACTCAGAAAGCCAATGTGTTACTATGGCAACGGCATTATTTGTATTAACAGTTGGCATTCAAACTTTCTTAGTCTCATGTACTGTCTAATATTATGTTAGGTGTACCAAAGGAAATTACCATGATCCAGAGTGCCCTTTCTATTCATTCAAGTTCTGTTGGTACAAGCGTAGTTCCAGAGTTAATACCATTATCCTGTTTTTAACCAGCACATAACAGTAATATTCCCAGTCGTATAAAATGACTCATACAGACCCCATAACTTTGTGCATCATATATACCTCCTATAATCTACTTTATAACAATACCTCTGGAGAAGTGAATCTGCGAAACATAAGCATTCACTATATCAGATTCGCTGGAAGATATATTCTGATGGACTCCTACTCACTCAAATATGATTCAAGGTAAACTAAAAAACTTAACCTCAGATATAAAATCTCCTTGCAATAAACCTTGAGGGATTTTTGAAAGCAAACTCGCATATGTTGAGCAGGTTCAAAGAGAGTGCAGTCTTTCTGCGTGCAACTGAGAAATACTTCCAATATCAAAACATTCCTATTCTCAGCTGATCTCTACCCCTCCGTTGTTCAAGCCTGTCAATCAGGACTGCGGGGGGCTGGAGTCTATCGCGGTATGCATTGGGCAGACGGCTGTGAAACACCTAGGACAGGCTGCCAGTCTATCACAGGGCCATCACCAATTGACCTGAGAGTCAAGATTCAAACCCTGGATCTTCTTGCTGAGAGGCAAGAGCACTGCTCACTGAGCCACCATACGGCCTGCAGCTGACTTGGATAAAGTAATGTCTTTGTCTCATCTCACTTGGATTACTGTAATTCACTCAATAAATGTCACAGTCACAAGTCTCTCTCTCGCCTTCAGCTCATCCAGAATGCTGCAGCAAGGTGCTTAACAAAGAGATATTTCTTCAATCTTAGCACTGTCTAACACTTAGTTTAAGAATCGATTATAAAATCTTGCTGATCGTTTTTTAAAGCACTACATGGATTGCCCCGTAACTATTTCCAACCTTCTAAACCCATATGAACGCAGCCTGGGATCCTCCAGCAGGGCTTTCCTGATCGTCCTTTAGTCAAGGCATTGAGTAGATTATAGATAGTAGTTCAGTAGTTCAACCCCCAGCTGAGGTATGAATTCTCACTCAGAATGCAGTTACTTTACTCAGGTGTCAGATCTGTACATTACTGTTTAGATCTTTTGGTACTATTGGTGCAGAGATGCATGGACAAGTTAGAGTTCAGCACATACTAATAAACATGGTACAAGGGCAGCAGGACCTCACATGCATTACATATCGTGGAAAATATACTATGCTCAGATTATTAATTTGCATTGATTTGTAGAATGCAGTATTTATATCACTATTATATCATTTTGTTATGAGAAGTAACATTTAATATTTGTAATACAAAAACATTGTAAAAACCAGTACAATAACATGCTTTCTATGAAAGTGCTATTGCATAACTTGTAACCTTGTATACACTTACCATAAGTAAGTGTATCAAGTAAGACCTATTTCAGCTTTTGATCTGGCTTTTGAACTGGCTAAATATTTTTAGGGGCTCAGGAAGGAAAGTCTCAGAGGAAATGAACCACACTTTTACTGGCTTCTACAACTGAAACAGTGTTGAATTGATTTTCAGCATGTTCAAACTGAGTAATGCCGTTTGAGTACCCTCCTGTGCTTATTGTAGTGATTCTGAGAGCAGAGAGGGAAAAGAAATGAAAAGGAAAAGGAAGACTTTCAGATGCAGCTCCATCTTAAGCCAATACAATCTAAAGTGGAGGGTATTTTACCCCGAGCAAGCAAACAAAGAGCTCTTGGGGAAGGGAAAACTAATCGGCACAGTTACTCAATCTTCCCACAGCTCAGATGCCACAGCAACATTGAATTTAAGGTAACACCAGTGATGTATCTGGCCTTTTAAGTTCAAGCACAATGGAGTTTCATCAGATACTGTGTCGTGGTAAGTGACAAATACATGGTGAAATCATCAGTTCAGTATCAGTTCAGACTAGATTTAAGGCTAGACATTATGGCTTTAAAGTAATGGTAAACTAAAATATGTGGCTAATTTTTCATTTGAATGTTTTTTACTGTGCTCATCGAGTATATAAAACATCATGAAACTGCAAGAATCTTAAGTCTTTCTGTGCAATTAATTCAGTTGATTTCTCCTGAGTCAAACCAGCAGTTTTGCTGGGGATTAAAAGCTACTTTCACGTGTACGAGTGGAGCGATCCAATCAAAACATGACCTCAGTTTTTATTCCTCCGGGCCCCGTTTGATTGACTTGTTAATTGCACCTGTTATCCTCCACTAGGCTCATGAAATGGTATAGCGAGTAACAGTACCTGTTAGCTTGTTAGCGCTGCATGCTGATTTGTGCTGTTCCTAGGTAAAAAATCCATCATTTTGAAGAGTAACAAAGTGCTTTTATGTTCTGGATGGAGCTGTGTCCTCTGAGGCTAGCAATGGCATCAATCATGGACATTCTCACATCAAATCTACTACTACAAGCCTTCAAAGTGTAAGTTTTAGCAACTGACCTCTACATCAATGTTAGCTGGGGACACATTTGCTAGCATATTGTTGCAGCACTAGTAAAACTTGAAGATATTTCATTTCCAACAAGCGCGATATTTTCACTTTTCTGGACAGTTGGTTGGTTTTGCCAGAGTCGACACAATATTGCTACCTTACAACGGAACTAAAGCCCCAAAATCCATTTTATTACAGTTACTGACCTGTAGGAACTCTAAAGTCTTGGTGTATGATGAAGATAATACTCAGCAATAACACTAAATAAGAAAATCCCTGTTTTCAACTGGGTTTAACCCTTAAATCCAATTATGTAAACCGTAAAGAAATTGAATCAGCATTCAATTTTACTGCTCACATACAAATTCATAACACATTGACCTTTCTAGTGGCACTAATCTCAGCCCATACAGACACAGTGTTTCAATATGAAGTACCATCCATTAATTATTGCTCCTTTAATATAAATAAGAGTTGGGTCATGGACATTGTTTTTGTGCTATTTTGTTATATTGCATGTAATAGAATGGCCTTGAAAGAAATTAATAATGTGGTTGAATTGCAACTCAGTGTCCAAACATTTTGAATGTCATTAAGTTTGGGATGACAGCTTGGGACTGTGCAACCTTGAGGTGCCATTGAAATGGATTGGATAGTTATTTAGAGGATAACATTCTCACTGCCCCCTCTGCAGACCACTGTGTTCCTTCTTTTGAGCACTAGAATGTGACTCATCTCATCATAATCTTTTAAGGCGCTCCAAATTATATTATAAACAAGGTCAGAGCAAATTCACAAATAATAAGATTTCGATAATCATTTTTAATCCCCCCCGCTGTTACAGCACAAGAGAAATTGAGTTGTTTATTTATTCTCCATCAGTCCTGTTGGTCGGGAAATAAACATTTTTGGCTCCCACTCCCAGCTGGGGGATTAATGTCGCCCCCGCCCCACACACACACACACACAGCACCACCACCCTATCACCCCCCTCACCCTTCCCTCCCTCCCGTGTTGTTCAGTCGATCTTAGATCTGCGGCGAGGGAGGCTGTGAGATTGGACTGTTAGACAGTGAAGCAGATGATCTCACCCCTACCCAAGAATGCACTCGGGTCAGGTTCATTTAGGTGTGACCATGGGATTGGTCCCTCAGGGAGCAATTAGTTCTCACTAAAGGATCTGGGATGGTGGGAGCAGCGAGATGTCAAACAATGTCTTCACTCCTCGTCAGCTAAATGCCTGTTACCCCCAGTTCCTATGAGGGCGAGCCGCCAGCATTTGGTGTTTCTGCGTGACTACTCCCAAGCTGTATGCAGTGTGGCTCAGAGTGATTTCAGACTGTTCAGCACAACCTGCTTTGTTGTCTCATGTCGGGGTGTGTGAGGATTGTGTGCAAGACCGAGGCAGGCGCTTAAATAAAATGTGATAAAAGTGTCTGTCGAATGTTATATTAGAATCCTCCACCTATAAATCACTATGTTCCTGTTTGTTAATCAAATTCTCAGACATGCGTCAGACTTGTTTTCTTCTAAGTTTGCCATCAAAACCTTGACTAAAGGAGGCATTTCAGATCTGAGCTTGAAAACTCTCTGCCGGCTCTTCTCAGTCTAGAGAAATGATGCAAAGCAGATGAAACTTTTCACAAGACAGCGCCTCTACTCGTCCTCGCAAAGTCTCACTCATCTCTGCCAGTTACCCCTCAGCGCTGACAATTTAGTCATCATGCAGGGGCAAAGAGCTCCAGATTTGTCAACGGGAATGAAAGGAAATGTCCTGATTGGGATGCTTTGTCTAAAAGATTATAAAGCAAATCCCTGCTAATAGCTGCAGTTGTATCCATTACCATGTCATGAGAGTAATTCCTCCTTTGACAACAGTGATAAAACTTTGGCATACTGGTAACATAAGATGCTTTTTCTCTCAAGCACAAAGACACCTGGTGACAGGAATTCTCTTAGTTTGTCGAAGGAAAAAAAAAGGGCAGTTGTTATGGTTACAAGTTATAAATAGAGCAGCTGGGAGTGTAGGTGACAAGAGAACTGAGAGTTTCAGGATGAAAGAGTCTGCTGAAATCCACCCCACAATCCCTTGCTGCAGCTCTGCTAACTTACAGGGAAACATTCACTCTGGCAGACAATGAAATATCAGCCAACAAAACAAAAAGCCTTTGGTTGCATCAATTAAGGGAATAGTTCAGTCAGAAATTTGTCGTTATAAACTCACCTTTATGTCAGTTGAAATAGTGGTGAAGTTTGTATGTCAGTATAACACACAGAAAGTTAGCTGGTGGAGCTTCATTTCATTCTTCTCCAAAATAACTGGAGTGAACAGACTGGAGTTTCTTTAGAGCTCCAAAAGGGGAAAACAAAATCATAAGATTGCTCCAAAGAGCATAATCCAAGAGTTCCAAAGCCAAATGATTGCACTGTGGGCCCAAAAGTCCAATATTTACCTCATTATCTCCAAGCTTTTCACTGACTGCTCTGCACCAACTGTCACAGTAACAGTAACAAGTTGACGCTGCCTTCAAATGCTGTCGGAAATGTTGTCATTATGTGTAAGGGGCACTGGAACAACATACAAAAATGGTAAACGGGCAAGTTGAATTTTACATGACAACATAAATTTTATATAGCAATTTTTAGCCAACATACTTAGTTAAAATATCATCATATCAAATACCTTAAGCTAAAAATAGAAACTTAGTGAATCAGAGTTACTTTTATGAAGAAGGCGAGACTATTTAGTTTTGTTATCAAGTGCAACAGCAGAGACAATTGACTTGGTGCAGAACAAGGGAGCAAACTCTATGAGATAATGAAGTGAATATTGGACTTTTGTACCCACAATGCAATTGTTTGGCTTCAGAACACTTGGATTGCAGGATTCCTTTTGGAACTCTAAAGAAACAGTATCCATTCTACCCAGTTGTTTTGTGCTGCAGAGGAGTTCTACAGAGCTAAATCACCGTATTTTATACTTGCATACAAACTTCATCAGTGTTTCAATGGATCTGAGGGAGAGAGAAAAAAACTATTGAGTGAACTATTCCTTTAAAGTTTGCATATTGGCTCACTTTGCTGTCCAGAATGGATAAACAGATCATTTAGTTGATATCTGATATATTTCTCATTGTTTTGCCAGCTGAACTTTCTCCAGTCCAGTCTCCGGTGAGAACTGTGTTAATGACTGTTTTGACATTGTAGTTGAAAGTTTAGTCTTGAAATGAAAAATTGAACAAATATGATGAACTCTGTTGGGAGTGCCAGTGAGATGTGGGCAGTTTCTCCCGTCTGCACAGGCCCGTGTCCCCAGTCTCCCCTGTGGTGTTTGGCATTTGTGTCATGCACATTGTTCTCTGCCCCAGTGCCCAGCACTGAGGGCCTCGTGATACTGCCTGTAATTAGAAGCAGCTCGAGGATTTAATGAAGAGGCGCTCACTTGATGGCAGCAGTGCTTGAGACATTGCCAGTGGCTCTGACTTCAAAGCTAGAGATATGGCTGCTCTGCAAAGGCCGGGAAAAGCTGCAAGGAGATAACAAGTCATGGCTTTCTTTTGATTTGTGGCATGCCAGGGCACTTACTATATAGGTCTGCAGCCAGCAAGGGCATGCAAATGGTTGATCAGTGTGGCATTGCATTGCTGGGCACTGAGTATCATCAGCAGCGGAGCCTAGTAATGATGAGAGTGGGAGGCGAGATAAGATAGGCTGCGTGAATTTCCTTCCCCTGCTGATTCCCAGTCAGAAACCACCAGCATCACTCCCCACCGTCTCCTTTTGAGTGAGCTGCCTTCCAGAAACAAGCTCTGGTGGAGCGTTGTGATCAACCCAAAAGGCTTGGAGGAGGAGGATGTGTTTCAAAGTCATTTTCAACTCTCTTTGACTGCTGTAAAGCTAAAAAAAAAACACTAATGTTCCTCAGGAAAAGTTAAATGACATTTGCAATGTATTCATGAATACTAATGACAGAGTGTCAGGCTATACCCTATTAGTGTTTGCATACACTTGTAAGTTCAGTAAGTATTGGTTAAGTGCAGTGTTAATCACACATGGTGTTGTGTGCTGGTCTTTGAGGATTAATGAAATAGATGAATGTTTTTCATGCTCGGCTGTGTCGCTGCAGGGTTTCCACCCCCACACTCATTTCATATTAACTACGGTATATTCCACTGACTTCACCCCACAGATAAGATAGTTTCTTGTTCACTTTGAGATGCACTCAAATTGCATTTAGCTGCTTCATAATTAGTTTTTTAGAACTATAACTTTTTTTTTCTCTTAACTGTTGCATTAAGATCTTTGCATAGGGTACAGGCACTTGTGTACCACTCTGCAAAACTGCACAGGCAGTGAGCTCATCAAATTTTAGAGGAATGGATTTACAAGATCAGGCTTCCTTTTTGTGTATTTGTGTGTGTGTGTGTGTAATTATGAATCTCTGGGGCTGATTTCAAATGCGCTTCCTAATCTCAAATTAGAAAAAAAAAAAAAGACAGAAGTTCCTCTGTCATGCTATTCAAAGGGCTTTAGAGACGTTCTTTCAGCTTCACAGTCATTATCTCTTCCACTGAATCCTCATGCTGTCACTGTTGCCAGACAAAAATGACCACTCTGAATTTTGACAAACTTTGAAGTCCGCACTGGTATCACATCTTCAAACATGCAGTCACGCCGGCTATATCCAACAGGACCATGAAAAAGAGAATGTTTAGTTTGACTTCTTTTTCCTGTTAGCTAAAAGCACATATTGAGTAATCTTTTGTTGAATCACTGACTCTGCTGGGAATACTAATGTCACCTTTGTTTCTTTGCCGTTTTCACCTTTGGCGAAGTCCAAAAAAAAAAAAAAACTTTTTGTTTGGAGAGCAACTGAAAAAAGAAGCTGAATTTCTGAATTTCTTTCTCCATGAGGTACTAAGTAGCATTCATCAGCAGCAGTTGTTTTGTACTCAGATTAACTTCTTCTGTCTGGCTGCTGTGGCTTTGAACCCGGCGCTCAATCGTATTGGTTGCTAGCAGGTCTGCTCATCAAGGAATTTAAGCTTTTTCTACTGTTGTGCAGGAAAAGAAGGCTTAAAAGTAGTAACTGCTGCTCATAATACAAACAGTGTTGTTGTTTTTTTTTTATCAAAAAGTTCCCATAATGCTGTGCAAGTCTGAGTTTGTGCAGATGGCTCAAAACAAAAATGACAGGAGCCAGACGTTAGCACATGAGCTATCTGAGTAATCAAGCATCTCAATCCGGTTACTTGCAATTGGATTACGGCCTTACCCAAGTCATTCTAACCCAGTTATGATGTTAAATGCATTGACCCAAATCCAGAGTGCGGAGTGCTATTCCATGCATGTTAAAGCATTCAATGTATCAACTGTAATTATATGTATTCGTGATGCTTGGAGTGATTTCAGGTTTGGTTCTGCTGCAGGTTGCAGCGCTCAAAGTGTCTTTCTTCGGACACAACATCATGATGTAAACTTTGTGTTTTAGATGCATATGTGCTGTAATTATATTAAAATTTCAATCTCAAATTATTTCCAGCAATAGTAGTTTGTTGAGTCGGAGTCTCACTGTTCAACCAGCTGTTGCAGTACACTGCTGAGGACATGGGGCTCTGCTGCCCAGCCTATCCACAATTAACTTCTGCCCCCTATTCCCCTCCAACGGGTAAATTGTATTTACGTTCCACAGCTTCTATCAGTGGAGCTTGTTCTGCAGGGTTAGGCCTATTATCAACTCATTTCAGTGGCTAACACGCAGGCTCCTTTATTCTCATTAATCTGCCAGTCTCCCCTAACTCTCACCATCTTCACCTAATGAGTATTTATGACCTGGGACTATTTTCTCTGTAGCCTCTCTACACACTGCAGCCATTTCACATCAGTGGGTACAGATCATGTAAGATAAAGTTTTTTGATATTGGCTTGCTATTTGCTTCATACAGTATGAGTTGCTTAACATAGCATGGACTAGGAAATGTTACTTATCAGCTCTATAATATTCATTATATTAAAGAAAAAAAACAATTGACACAATACAAACTCTGGAAAATGTTCCACGATTGTTCTTGTCGGTATCTCAGACCTCATGCACAAGACAAAAAGACAAGTGAAGTTATTTTTTTAGCAGTATATAATTCCGAATGCATCATTTACACACAATTAAAACAAACATTCGAGAACAAGGAATAGATGGGAAACCCTCATGTTGCAACAGCATTTTAATGGAATGTACTTGCCACAGTATTATTCATAGTACTTCTCATTAGCTCACAAGTGGGCACACAGAGAGTGTGCAAAATTATGATGTATCGCCCTATCACCATTATTAATTTCTAACACTTCCCCACCTAGCCATCTCTCATCACCTTGGTGGGCCTGTAAATGAGATATCTCACCCAATGAAGAATGCACAAGGACAGGCTCCCTTGTGTTTTCTGATGCTGCCTTTTTAGTGACTTGCTGGTTGTCCTATTTCCTTTGATATCAGCGAGAGGGTGAGGACAAAATAGAGTAATAGAGGCTCAAGACGGAAGTGGAGGGAGGACAATGAGGGAGAGGAAAGAGGAGAAAGACTGTGTGTGTGTGTGTGTGTGTGTGTGTTGTGTGTGTGTGTGTGTGTGCGTGTGTGTTTGCTGTTGTCTCATGCAGCTTCTCTCTCAGGCTGTTCTTTCAGACAGCGGGCCTGGCTATTCCAGCTTTGTTGGAAAACACACATGCTATGATTACACTTGTCGTTTTGGCACTTGAGATTTTTGAGATCTAATTCCAAAGACTGGATTTTATGAGATGTGGCTGAACTGCATCCAGACTACATGCTGCAGAATTCAGATCAGCCTGACCACTTTAACATCCGGTTTTGAAGATAAAATTGCGACTTGACCTATCACTATGGCCACATTTAAACTAAGCGTATTTACAGCAGTTTATTTATGCCCCTTAAGTTCAGTTGGTTGCTTTTCAAACTTGTGCGACAAATAACCAAGACCATATGAAATGCAGGTCTTGGTCTTTTTCCCACTCAACTGTGGTGTAATTTGTTAGAATTGAGAAAAAATCCAAAACAAGTACAGGATATGATCCCGAATGAGCATGAAAAGACAGATGGTGACATCCAATTGAGTGTGGAAAGTAGCACCAAAAAATCCACAGAGGGCAAGTGTGGACTGAAACTTATTACTTACTTACTTAGACAGTGCTAGGCTAACGTCTCCTGTAGACTTCAAGACTTTATGCTAAGCTAATATGACACGCTAACCATCAGAACCAAATCAGTGGACGTACAGAGGTGAAAATAGTATCAAACATCTTGTCTTGGTAAGTAAGAAAAAGG
>OMLF01030675.1:36324-52143 GCA_900302615.1 Holocentrus rufus
TTTAACATCCGGTTTTGAAGATAAAATTGCGACTTGACCTATCACTATGGCCACATTTAAACTAAGCGTATTTACAGCAGTTTATTTATGCCCCTTAAGTTCAGTTGGTTTGCTTTTCAAACTTGTGTGAGAAATAACCAAGACCATATGAAATGCAGGTCTTGGTCCTTTTCCCACTCAACTGTGGTGTAATTTGTTAGAATTGAGAAAAAATCCAAAACAAGTACAGGATATGATCCCGAATGAGCATGAAAAGACAGATGGTGACATCCAATTGTATGACCAAATACTTACTTTGACAGAGCTAGGCTAACGTCTCCTGTAGGCTTCAAGACTTTATGCTAAGCTAATATGACATGCTAACCATCAGAACCAAATCAGTGGACGTACAGAGGTGAAAATGGTATCAAACATCTTGTCTTGGTAAGTAAGAAAAAGGGTATTTTGCCCAAAATGGAGTATTCCTTTAACTGACAGGAAAAGCAGCAGGACTGGAATAGGATTTGTTTTGACTCCCACCCTCCCGGGCCCACTGCCAAAATCTCTTACCTCATGCAATGACAAGTTACCAAAACTCTGGCCAGTAATGTACATGTTATGCATGTGGCTTCTGTTTATACGCACTGGTTATGCTTGTAATTGTGCAACAAAATAAACCTTTCTCCTATGGTTTGGAGAAAAGAAAACAAACTATAGGTATGATGGGAAGTGTATTCTGACGTGACTGGAAAATAAATGTCACATTGAACAACAGGTAAATCCTCTCCTCTTTCCCCAAGGCACATCTCCCACCCATGATCACCTGCCTCTCATAGCAAACACACCAAATTGTGAACAATGTAAGGGTCATTAGTCGCTAGCGCTACCTATTTCAGCTACCTCCTGAAATAGACGGGACATCAGCAAGTCCTTGTACATTGATTTTGATTAACTGTCTGTCCACCGAGAGACGCGTTTGTGGCATTTTGAAATGAAAAGAGATGGTTTTCATTCTTGCTACTCCCACAGTGTTAAACCTCAAGGACGTTTGAGGATGCCATGGTAATAATGACTGATCTGCTAAAAGCTCGGGACGCTCTGACACGCTCTGACCTCCACTGGAAAGAAGTTGCATAATAATTGCAACGATTTAGCAGCTAAACTGGGTGGCTTTAGAGCAATCCAGTTTTTGAATTTGACAACGATAAATCCAGATGAAATATGTGTGCTGTCCCATAAACCAAATCCTCTCCAATCATAAACAGCTGTCCTGGGTTATGGATGTGGCTGTTGCTTAACCTGCTGAGAGAAGGGGCTTTGATCTGGATTTGGCTCTGCACTACACTAACCTGATCTCTTTTCTGCACAATCTGTCATATTTTCATTACTCTTTTTTTTTTTTTTTTTTTACCTTTTATTTAACGAGGGAGAATTTGCTGAGCATGCACGCTATTTTCAGCAGCGCCCTGCTTCTAATTCACAGTTACACACATTCACGCCTGGGTGTTGCCCAGTGCAACAGCAGTCATCACATCCTTCCAGGAGTCACTTACTCCTGGAACTCCTGGATTTATGCCAGTTGAATTGACCAAGGAAATATGTGTGTTGTACAGGTTTATTTTGATCTGACAGTTTTTACTTGTTTGAAGGTTAAGGTTGAATATTTCTCAGACGTCTTAGATGGGTTTGCATCCGTGGATACAAAGAATATGAGCATTATCCTTCTGTATTTATTTCTCGCTCAAGCAACAACAAAAGTCTCATGATGCACCCTGCATTCTATTTGCTCTTTTTGTGCTCAGCTGAAGCAATTCTGCTTTTAAACTCAAAACCTCTCACTGGAACACGCAATTTTCCAAAAGGACTAGCTTCTGTATTCCCATATGCTCTCATGTGCTGTTTCGACATTGCTCTTGAAAGAAAAATGCTGTATTTGGGTCAGATTGCTCCTTGCTAATTTTTGAACTGTCACAAACTGGTAAATAATAGGAAGGTAAACTAAAAAAAAACTGCAGCTGGTCTATAGTGTGAACAGCCACTAAGAAAAGAACGTATAGATTTTTTTTCTCATGAAATTAGCAATTTGTAGTGGAAAACACCATATTTTGGTATAATTTAACCACTCTCACACTTCATTCTGCACTGAATACTGTAGTGAAATTTTATACTAGTTCCTAGAGTTTGTAGCCCACTGGTATACTATGACATGCATTTATACATTTTGGGATGCAAAGGGGTACCAGCTCTACTTAGCAAATAAAATTGGTGTTGGTAGTAGCCCAGAGGTCAGAGATATGAATTTTTCAGGTTGCAAATGTCTGCACGTGCTGGGAAAACCTGAGGAGGGTCAGAGCATGAAAAACACTCTCACCTCCCGCAACAATTTGATGAAGGCACCTAAAACCTCGGTGTCTCCAGGAAAGTTTCCCAGAGGCAGTAGAAGACAGTGGTTGAACTGGGCTCCTAGTTGTGGTGTCAGTTGTTAACAAAAGAGTGAGTAATAACAAATTAATAAATAAATGATGATTATGATGATGAGGATGATGATGATTATAATAATAATAATCATCATAATCATCATAAACTAAAGTTGAAGTGGGTTCACTCTCTATTCTGTCCCTGTAATCAACAGAATCATCCTTTCAATCAGGTGCTGATGCCAGTACAAAATATATTGCAGCTCTGAAATGGGTCAGTATTCCCTCTATAGTGAGATCATATTCAATCAGAGCTCATGTGCATTCACCAATTAATTCTTCTGTGGGAGACATACATGGCAGAGGACAATACACCGTCTACAAAAGGATGCCAACTGGAGAAAAGGGGATTTTGATGTAAATAAATCCTCTAAGATTTTCTCTCACTGCGTCTCATCCTGATCCTGGAACAATGTTTGTGTTGTGAACCAGTACCATGGGACCTTCTGAAAAGAGAAATAATTGTTCTTAGGCCCCAGGGGTCCAGAGGCCTAGTAACTAGGGAAGCAAGCTTGGGACCAGAAGGGCAGCAGTTTAAAATCTCACTGGGAAAATCTAATGAGACATTTTCCCCTTACTCAAGAGGTGCCAATGAAGTGTGTTAAGGCAGCCACCAGATCCATCTGAAGTGCTACATCTGAAGTGCTACTACTAATAATAATACTAGGCCTACAGCTAATTATAATAATAATACAGTGCCAATATTGTGCGAGTACAGTGTAATAAAACTCCTTTTCTGAACCACTTTTACAATGTTTTTTATCCAGTACCTGCCGTAAATATAGGTTGGATGTGCACACCTCCACACTCCTTTTTATTCAAGTGGAAGTTTAAACCACCAATAAGAATGTTAGCAGCTCAGGTTTCATGGGAAGAAAAGTATGGCTTAGTAATAAAACGGTGAAAACATTTAGCATTGAGATTAAGATTATAGTATTAAGGCAATGCCCCTTATTATTTGAGTGGCAGGTGAGTTAAGCAAATTGATGGAGAGGGTTTATTTTTATTTATTTATTTTGAAGAGGTAAACCATCAAATATCACAAAGACACACCATGTCAAGATGATGCTCCTTGATCAGGTCATTAATCAACATTGCTGTGACCGAGAGTCATCTAATATTGATGAGGCCAATTTTGAGTCCAAGAATTGTTGCAGAGGAGCAACTTAGGTTTTGAGAATAAAATAGGTTTTGAGAATCAGAATCAGATTTTATTGACCAGCTATGCAACACACATGGAATTCGGCTTCAGTGGTTTAAAAGCCTGAAATGTGATTTACCTATAGCCTAAGCTCCTGGGACAGGTTGTACTACAGCATGTGGACCTTAAAGGACAAAACTAGGGGCTTTTTGGTGTTGATCAGTGGAAATCAGTTGGTGTGAATGTGCACAGCATCATCTCCCCGTACAGCCAGTCCTCCCAGGCATTACTGTAATATGAGGACATATTCTGAATCAATTTGGATAGCTAAATAAGTCTGCACTGGAGTCACAGCTGAGCAAGGCCACAGCATTAATCAGTAGTGTGATGACAGCTGACCGGGCGGCAGCAGAAGAGCCCAGTTTGTCCTCTACCTCACGCAAAGTTATTTACGTAGTCCTGAAGGTCTCTGCTGCCTTCCATAGCCATGTTTATCTTGTTCTACTCTCCAGAGCTAACCCTCTAGTGAGTCTCCTGGCTAGAGCGGGCCTCTCAGAGGGATATTAACAAGATGGAAACAAGCAGAGCCGGCCCTGCTGGAACATTCATCTCTCGCTCTGGCGTCTCGGCAGAGGGAAAGGAATTGGCACATCATATGTGTGCCACCAGCGTAGCACCCACGGGGAAGCAAGAGGACGGATCGTCTGAGTTTGAAGGATGGAAGTCTTGTAGTGAAGCAAGGACAGTGAGCAGTTTGTGCCAAATTCAGGACTTTTTGAGTTAGCTTTGAGGCTTACAGTTTGTGTGTGCTTTTGTACATGTGTGTGCCCATGTGGTGTGTGGGAGGCATATATGCGTCAGTGTGTTTGTACAAGGATGTATGACAAGTACCAGTAACCAAGGTCACCTTAGTGAGTTATAACTATTCCTCAATCCTATAGATTATGTATGTCCAACTACATGACCTTCTGTGTAACCTTATAGGAAATTTTTATCCCCTTGTGCTTAGAAACTCCTTTCCAAATCCTCTGTATAATCTCAAAAACACAAGGTCATGAGCTGAAAGCAGAATCCTGAAAAGTTGGATTCTGTTATCTGGTCATACATGATCATACATGGTTGAATAGGGTGTGCATGCGTATTAACATGAAAGCACACCGACCTTGGGGCAAACACATGTGCGCCTCAACAGATCAATTCCAACTGCCAAAGCAAGATTGATTCAGACGGTTACTGTGGTAGCCACAGAAGAGGTCTCCCATCATGCAACCTCACTGCATCCATCTGGAAATAGCACGGCAGCAGCTGTTACAGCCTCAAGTTTCTCGCATGTTGTAAGGAAGGATTTAAATCTGATGCAGGAACTCATAAATCTGCTTTGCTCGATCAGTTCTTTCACCTCTTCAACTCAAATGACAGCATCTGACTTCTCAACAGGTGATTCTTCTTGGAGTGGAGTAGCACAGGTGCAGTGGTTTAGAGCACACAAACAGAAGTGAAGATGCAGTACATACCTGTACACACTTCACGAGAAGGGCCAGGGCACAGTGACCAAGAGGAGTACACACTGACATGGCAGCCATATGTCACGAAGCTCATATTCAGTCAACACTTTGTACAAATGTCTGGAGTCTAACAAAACATCATCAAATTGACCTGTTTCCCAATTGGAAAAAATTGGACAGTTACAGTTAGATAATATTATATACAACAAAATAATACAAGTATATTAGTATTAGTAACACAATAGGTTAATAGTCATAGGTACAACATAATATTAGTATTCACTGCATCCTAGCTACCATTACTATATGATATTGTTATTAGAACTAGAACATCTCTCAAATGAAAAGACAGTTAACATTGCAGGCTTGATGGAAAAATTTTATTGTAGCTGATAGTATTTTGTGCTGTGCAATTTTTCCCAGGCTTTAGTGACTTTAAAAAATAAATGTGGCCAACTTGTTGATTGATATTTAATTTTTAATTACATCTTTCCTACCATATTATATATAACACTATCATACAGTATAGGATGCAGTGATATGGCTCCAAACTGTATTTCAAGGCAAAAGAGGATTTTTTTGTCAACCAATAGCTACTGTTTGCTAATATGAAGACAGCCGCAAACGTTAGCATTCATGTCCCTCCAGATATGCACCATGCATTTTTTTTTCATGTTTTTGTTCATTGGGTAAGCCTTTAAGTGCTGATGTTGGTCAGACTCCTGTGTGTATGAAAGTGGACATGAAGTGACGCGAGGTTATAATCAAACCACAAACCTGTGCTGCACTTGGATACCTGATCTAGTCAAATCAACTGTGATTTTATTCCTTATTGGAGTGGAGGGAGTTGCTGTAATTACTACTTGTCTGTATTGGGAGTGACTAATGACGCTAACTCTGCCTTAGACAGACCCCCCACTGAGGGCACCTTAACTACAATTTCCATTCTGTAGTTAGTTGAACCCTCAGTGTGGTTGTTCAAATAGCAATGATTGTTTTCATGCAGGTACAGTAAAGAGCTTCATTTTCACATCTGCAGATCTTTCAAATAAACACAGTCAGTGAACAATTTCAGAGTAATTAGCCTTGACCCATGGGTTACTAATATCCTCCTTGTGCTTCAAACCCTCATAAGTGGCCCTCTATTACCAATCTCTCTGTTGCTTACAATCAGACTCACTTAAATTGGCAAAAACATGAATGATGCTATTGGTGGACAGATATTGATGATTTACAGAGTTGGACAGGTCAGACTAATACACAGGGCCACACAGGCAATGTAACAGGATAGTATATGTTGCTGTTCGTACCGTATATTCATTCAGCATTCATCTCTTGCTGAAGAAAGTCTTTGATGTGTCTGCTTGTGTGATGATTTGAGCAATAGTTAATAACTTTTTAAAGGTGCAAGCCTGGTAGAGGCCAGTGAAAGTTTTTTTTTCAGGTACTAAGGAACTCTAAGAACACTCTGAGGTGATTAGCATTTTCTGTGATCTCTGACGCTGTCATCATAAATACAAAGTTTAAGGCAGCTCGGGTGTCTCACTCCAGACCACGTTTCATATGATCTTACAGTAAAATATCCTTGTCTTGTGCAATTAACACCTCATAGGTACAGTACATCTATACAATTCACTTCTTGCGATAAAAATATCTCAAAACTCCTCCAGCGTGTTGTCATGGGAGACAAGAGCCTAAGTTGGAACTAACAAAGAAAAATAACATTATTATTCCCACCCTATTCTTGCATGATACCCACTTTTATCCAGTTTTAAAGCTCTCTTGCTGGCGACATGTGGTGATGTGGTGGCAGGTAAACCCACCTCATGTCACTGCACCAATCTCAATAGTGATGAATCTTCATAATCTTAATTTATATTATACACTAGGGGCAAATGTGGGTGGGTGGAGTATTGGATGAGAGGCAGAGACTGACAACAAGCTGCGTGATGAAACAACCAGCACCTTAAGGCAAAATTAAACTTCTGTTATGTGTTGGGTTGTATGATTGTACAGTGTATAGTGGACGTGATCTGAGTCCACTTCCTCATTGGTTTCTCCGTGCTCCCCTGGGCTTTTAATCCACAATACTGTATTTGTATCTAATCATTTCCATAGCCCAGCAACACTGGTCCAAAAATAACACTTTCAGGACTTAAACAAACATGAACAATGTGGATTATACCAATACAAAAAGCAACAAGTCCTGGTACCCATTTTTTTCCATGTCATTACAATTATTTGTGAAAGTATTATCAAGTCGTTTCCCCCTGGCGCAAGGATCCAATGCAGGCAGCTTCCTTCAGATGCTACCTGCCGGATCTACTTTCCAATTGAAATAGGGGATATGAGAGTTGTTTAATTTACTTCAAAAATGGGTGAATTGTTGTTGTTTTTTTCATATTGGCATAATCCATTTTGTTCACATTCTTTTATGTGCAAAAATGTGTTTTGGGACATGTTTCGCTCCACAATGGATGTGAATGGGGAGATACAAACACAACATTGTGGAATACCAGCCCAGGGGAGCATGAAGCAGCTAATGAGGATATTTTGCAACCATATGGATCCAGGTAACAACCCAACACTCTGCCAGAGTTCAATTTTGCTACACCCATATTCCCCACATATTCTCTTCTCTGTGGCAGGTGGCGGCATCTTGGCAGGGTAGACATCACATGAAGATGATAAAGAAGAGACATTATGGCGCCAAAGAACAAAAAATAAAAAGTGCATTTATGTCTTATGTTTGCAAGACAATCCACTGACTGCATTCTCCCTGTTGCCTGTCGTTGTGTGCGTGCGTACTTGTGAAATTGCTACACCACCGAAAGAACAATAACTTTGATGTGAGTCTCATAAAAACAAGACGGGGTTGAAGAAATAAAATCTAATTGAATTTTATTGTGAAAAGAAATTTTTTTGTTAATATTGTTGGTTCTTTGCCTTGTGGCGATCGAGGACGGGAGTTTTACCCAGGTCTTCATTTACCACTACATCAGTGGGAACAAGCTCACTGGATGGTATTACAGCAAGAACCCACTCAGCAGAATACATTTCCTGTTTCCTGCAGGCAGCTTTTTGTGTTTTAATTAAACCCTCTTTTGGTCGTCTGAAGAGAGTAAATAACCTGAGCTTCGATAGCAGTCCTGGATACAGTCCACTATCTGCTTGAAGTGAAGCCGGTTTGTAGGAGAGGGATGTCTCCCATGGGCCAATGTTTGTGGAAGGAAACCGAACCATATGCCTCTCTTATCTTTTTCTTTGCCATCCTGCCTCTGTTTCTTTTGTACCTGATGATGCAAACAAACTTCACAGATGAGCACTGGTATCTTACATGGCTACCTGAGGTTTGTTTAGATGCAGGTGCTTTCTTGTGAAAAAAAGGATATCCTAATAGAAGTTGTTTAAACTGTTGCAATCCACACATTTTCAGCTGTTTGGATTTGCCAGGACTCACTTGTGTACCAGCACTACTCTTGTTCCTGTAAGCTACAACGATAGCATTACAGGTCTTTTTCTCGCTTTGTATTCACTGCAATAGCAAATTGCCCTTACTACATTCTATTACTTTAATGTCAAAGAAAGGCCCCAGCACTGAGTGCACTCATCTTTTATTATTTTTTATATTTATTTATTTATTTTTTTGACATCATGGACTCATACTGGTTGCAGTTTTAGCCATTATTACATGGTGACTATTTCCTGCCTGCTTAAAAGTATCATCAATAGATAGTTTTACTGATATTCGCTCTTTTTTTTCTCCACAGTACTACAAATAATTTAAGTTCACTGAACAAACCTTCACATGTAATCTGTTGAACTTTGATTTCCTTAAGCAATATTTCACATTTGGAACTAGTGTTTAATGTCTACTGTTGTCTAAAATTCAATTTGCTTTGGTCTTGGCTTGACCCTCAAACCCAACTGGAATTGAATTGGACTTAAAATAAAAGGAAGTATCTTGATAAATAATTAAAATCACCCCATTAGCAAAAAAAACATTCAGTTCCTTTAATTGTTTACAGAAACGGTGGTCAGGCCCTCCTGCACAGTAGTGATGGCAGGAGCTTCAACAGGAGCCTCAGCAGGATTGTCAAGAGGAGCTTCAGCAGCAGGAGTTTCAGCAGCAGGAGCTTCAGCGGGGCCTTTAGCAGGAGCCTTAGTGAAAGGGGCTTCAGAAGGAACATCAGCAGGAGCCTCAGCAGCTGGAGCTTCAATAGCAGGGGCTTAAGCAGCAGCATTTCCAGGAGCATCAGCAGGGCCTTCAGCAGGAGCCTCAGCAGGGGCTTCAGCAGAAGCTTCAGCAGGAGCAGCCAGAGGCTCCAGAGGAGCTGGATCAACAGAAGAATCAATTTCTTGACTTGCTGTTGTGTTCTCCTTCAGGCTGGACTCCTTGTTTGAACCTCATGGAGGAGCTCATACTTTCCTCTACTGCAACTGGCTGGGAGAAATCATCTAGTGTTTCACTGGAAGAGGAAGACAAGCAGTTTTAATTTTGGAAAATTAAATTGTTAGTTAAGGGATTTCTTTGACCCCACAGCATCTTACAATGCTATTTTCTTGTCCTTTTACCTGTTCGATGTTGAGCACCTTAGATGGCTCTGAATGTTTCTGGGGCTCAAACATGGCTGCAATTAATTTAAAAATCAAACAAAGATCAAAGGTAGAAGTATTTTCTTGCATGGTAGCTCTCTGTAGCAAGTAGCATGTTAGCTAGCATGTCCAGCACAGAGAGCTGCCGCACAAGAAAATAGTTACACCATTGATTTTCGTTTGTTTTTTTTCCACCTACAGTGAAGTGAAATACAGGTCATGTGGGTGCAGGTCTCTAAATTGGGGAAATTAATTCATTCAGGTGGGTGGCAGGTGCGTGGTTTATGTGTACACGCGGATTCGGTTGATGTCAGAGCCGATCCACACATCACTCGACCCCACACAAGCCTGGCAGAGATCTGCATTCTGCTGAGCGCACTCAGCTAGTTTGAAGCTTTGTTTAATGAGCCATGCGGACTAAGAACAAATTATATGCAGCACTGACCTGATAGAGCGAAGGGAGAAAGGGTCACCTACACATAGTCACACCAGGGAAGCTGCTCTGCCAGTCGTGTACAGTTAAGAGTTAAATACTTTGCTCAAGGAAGGCAGTCATGGAGGCAGATGAGCTTCAAACCAGCAACCCTCCAGCCATATTGTTGAAATCATCTCCTGGCGCAATAATCTGTTCTTAACTTTCACCACAGCTTTTGTCTGTCCCCAGCCACTCTGCTTTCCCGCTGGTCTACACATGTATTCATTTTGTCCTTTTTTTTTTTTTTCTCCGCTGAAAGTCCCAGTGTCTTTGAAGACACCCCTCCTGCAAAATGTCCAAAGCCCTCAAGGAGTGAAGTTTTGAGTTCAAAGCTCAACAGTTCAGCTGTATCATCACAACTTACAGCTGGCACTAGAGATAAAATTTAGGATGCAGGGGACTTGGCACTCACTCGACAGTAACTGTGGTGTCTTGTCGCTTGGTATCCCAGAGCCTTACTTTGTACTACCAGCAGAAACACTTCCTCTCTGCTAGACTGCCTTTGTGGGGGAACAACAAAAACTATGGCTGAGAAACACTGCAGACACAATTGTTGTTGTGTTTCAGGTGTAACCGTGTAAGTTGTTAATTGATCTTGGCAACATTGGCCAGAGTTTGTATTCAACTTTGCATCAACTTTGTATCAACTTTGTATGTAATACACTTCATTTGTCCAATATTAATTATCAACTTAGTATCAACCTATCTAACCCTGCCCCAGCTGATACAAATTTGGTAAATTGTGTAAATTGGAGAGTTCGATGTAAAGTCAAGCATCAACAGTTTGCTTTTGATTTTTGTTCTGAATGAGGATGAATGTGCTAGTTACACCTTAGCCACAAATGTGTTTGCAAAAAAAAATAGTAGTTAGTCAGAGAATGAAAACCAATTTCTAGTTAAATTGAAAACAAATTAACTGAGAGGGGACTGGGGGCTCATTTAATCAAGCGCACACTGGTACAAAGGGTATTATCCTCATTGATGATATCTAAATAATCCAGAGTTCATTTCCCAGCAAAATGTCCTAAGAAACTTTTGCAGGATTCAGACCTGGTCCAAACACCATTTGCAATTTCTGCAAATGCTGTTTTATCATTATTTTTTATTATTATTTCTTTTTCAACACATTAAACAGTGTAAAGAATGTGAGAATGGGAAAGATATATTTGAAATATTTGAAAGTTAAGTTAGTATACTGTCCTATCTATGACTGAATGAATGAATGTTTTTCTACTGGTAAACTTCACCCACTTGTTTTTTTTATGAAGCAAAACATTATCATTTAAGGTTATTTCCAAGTTCTCTTTTTACATGATTGGAAGTGTTGATGAAAGCATTAAAACCTCTATGTGCATACTGTAGTGGAGAAAAGGTAAGTGCAATGTGTCATACATTTATATTATAAATCATTAGTTTGCTTACTAGTCAAGATGTGTGTTGCAACATGTTTACTGTTACCTTAATCACGTGCAGACACAGTCATTAATTACCTCTTAACCACCTCAGTGTTGTCAGTAGAGAGTTGCATCTCCCCCTACTGTTTTTATTTGAAGAATGCAATGTGTGTGTGTGTGTGTGCGTGTGTGTATGTATGCATTAAGAAGTAAGACATGTTGTACATAACTCAGATGGATAGTTCATACAATTCAAAATGCTTTACATTGCTCCCATTATCTATACTCTTACTGAAAATCACAGTTTCGAGACAGTGATACTACTTAAATTTATGCGGTTTATATTTACTCTGCCATTTATTTAAGCTTTTATAAGAAGGCCGTTTGGTCAGCTAACTTAAACTAATTAGAACAGAGACGTGTGTTATAGTGAATAAAAGTATACCACTGTCAGTTTAAAATGATGTATCTGGCATTTTTGGGTCAGAAGTGTGGGTAAAACCTAAATAAAACAAAATATAAAAAATAACATAACAATACTGTTTTGAACTAGCAGGGACTACTTTCCTTCTTTCCATAGGAAATGAAGGTGGTGGGCTATAGGAGACTGCATACAGCAGATTAATACACTATCACTAATGTGAAATAGTCACAAAAATAAACCATCAGCTGTCGTGAATGAATGATATAATGATAATAAAATTGGCTTATCAACAGGCAACATAGGAAAAAGGACTAAAATCTTCTTGAGATGCCCTTTGAAACACTGTATGTGTAAAAATTAAAGCTAACACTTTAAGAAAACACAACATCACAGGTACAGATGGAGGATTTTGAGGTTTTGCTCTCATTATTTAATGAGTAATTTGACCAATGGGTCAATCTCCCAAAAATTTAGTGTGTTCCTTTTAACCAGTGGAGCATTTGTCTGGGTATATTCACTATTGCTCCAATAGTACTTCTGAAGCTGAAGAGAAAAAATCCAAATCAAAACCAACTAAAATTGATCGCCGTCACTTTTAAGACATCACATCTCCAAAGATTGTTGCGTGTGCTTGGGAAGTTCAGCGCTCACCTTGTTTTCAGAACGTTGTAAGGGCAGGTTTTAAATATGAATAAGAGCTTCTGTGTACTGCTGCACTTAACTGTCAGTGTCTCACAGGTTGGAAGGCAAAAGTGTATACCTGAGTGTGTTTGCTGAAAGTTTTAAGTGCTTGGGCACAACTCTCAGTGAAAGCCAAAAAGCCACTTAGAAGTATCACTGCTGTCCATGTAATTTTTAGTTGTTTCATATTTTGTTCATGGTTTGTTAGTTTTGAATGTTTATAATGTCTTTTATGTGTTGAGAAAGTTTTATGACCTCTGGGCCCTTAAAGCCTATGATTTGAAGAATTAGTGGATTTACAGTGACAAAGAAAGCCAGTCTTCTTTCCTTTCATTCCAGAAAAGGAAAGAAACAAACAAGCAAAAACTTATGTTTAGAAGCATGTCTGTTTCCTGTAGATTATAGAACCGTTTTTATTTCTCTTGTTGCTGGCTGCTTTATATTCATGACAACAGACAATTTTGCTTCCTCAGCACAACCACATAATAATTCTTAAAAGAAAGAACTCAAAGCAAGTCCCCTGTGTTACCCTACAAGGACAGTCTTCTTAAATTGGCTGCTCCCCTTGTTTAATCAATTTTTTTTTTCAAATTGCATAATGTACTAAGTCACTGTAAATGCAAATGTAGTAAGTGGAGTGTTGAGAACTGCATGTTGTCTGCAAGTAAACCCATTGAATACAACTGTAACACACTGTTTTCATGTTATAAAAAATATCTTATTAAAGGTACATTTGTAAACCTTTATCATTCGTTCTGTCCGCCATTGATCTCATAGCTGACTTGAAAGCTCAAAAAAGTGCACAAATCACAAAACAATAAGAGATATACAATTGCAGCATATTTCCAACATACATTTACAGAAGCATTTACAAAATACAGTTATATGACAATGAATCTAACAGTTATGCAGGTAGAAAGAGGTGAGGTGTTTAGAAGATGCACCTGAGTCAAGGAGCCCTTATACAGAGAAAGCTTGGTCACCTTTGTTTTCCAGATTTAAGAGCGTTTAACCTTACAACCTAAGATTATGTTCCTGGTGGTTATTATAAGGGAAGTTTTGGAATAAATCCTGAAATGTCTCCTCATACATACACCACTGAAACGTAAACCTCTTACACAGACTACTGAAATGTAAACCACTTATATACAGCGCTGAAATGTAAAACTCTTACCCAGACCACTGAAATGTAAACCTCTTATATACAGCACTGAAATGTAAACCTTTTACAAATAGCATTGAAATGCAGCCTCTCCGAGACATTACTGAAATTGTGCAGGTTTTCTGTGACATATATTTGAGTTTGGATTTTAGTAGACTATGTGAGAGATTACAGTTCAGTGTTATCAGAGGTTACATTTCAGCAGGTATATGTGGTATATGTGTGAGGTAGATTTTCAATGATGAATATGTGAGCATTTTAATATTATTTCAATAATAATATTAGCTTCTAATTTCCACACAACCATCATTAAACTGTGCATATCTACTATACATCCCTTGATATGTCAAAGACAATTGAAAAGGACAAGACTTTTCTGAGTATTTAACCAGAGAGGACAAGTGTTGATGCTGATGGGAACATGTGGCCAAATAAAGAGGACAGTCCAGTGTGAAAATTAGTAGCTTGCTGTTTGTAGTTATTCAAATAGCAAAGTGCATGAAACTATAAATAAATGCCCTTTTTTTGTTTGTGATTCTCATGAAAATGGGTTTTGATTGAGAGGCTGTAATTGTTATGCTGGAAGTAGTTTTTCAGTTAAGCAGGCCCTCATAGTCTGTTAAAATGCAAATGTTGCCTCTAAAACTCCAGGAATAACATTTGAATATTAATCGATGATTCACATTAAGCAGTTAACATTAAGTCATTAGTTAAATTTATAAAATATTCCAAAACATCCATTTTAAATAGTGTCCTACAATTCATTCATTCATTCATTTATGGAGGCCTAATTTCACAAACAGCATTTGTGTGGATCCAATGTGTAAACTGTAAACTTTTTGCACTGTGGACACAAAAAATTCAAATGCAGTTATTTCATCACATAAAGTTGTTAAAAAACTGAAATAATGATAAACAAAACTATGATTTTTGTTATTATAGATGAAAATTGGTTGGAAATCATGCACAGACACTGTACAGAGGCTCTTGTTGTCAGTTCTTTACTCACAGGGTTAAATCTCTTCTGCTACACACCCAGATTTTTGTCTGAACTTGTGAATGTGATAGTTAAGATTCAAGCTGCTCTTCTCTACCACAGCAACGATAATGATAACATTTTCACTATGAAACACATTACAATTTATAGCAATGACTGTTGTAACAGATGGATGTTTAGCATTCACCAGAATGATGGACAGATTTGATCATGTGGCTCTGTACAGTACAAAGAACACGTTTTTTGAGGCATTGGTTATAGTTGAGAAAAAAAAAAAAGATTACGAGACAAGTCAGAACTAAGAATACAGTCCTGAAGTCCTTCCCATCTGCTGCCACCTAATATCCACATTTGCTGTATGGAAATGGAAATTATATCGCTAATCAAAGAAGCAGCTTGGGTAGGATCTTATTGCTATGAGTTATGATACTGCATGGTGCAATATGCCATACGGTGTTATGTGACATCATGAATCAGCAAATATAGAGCATATAGAGTGATGAGGAGGATTTTCAAGTTGCAAAACAGTGAAGTTATTAAAGAGATAAAACAACATCACAAACAAAAATAAAAAATAAAAACAGATCCACATTTTCAAGTAACTGAAATTAAAAGTTAAAGGCATGTGAATAAACAGAGGTCTTCAAACATTTCTTAAAAATCAGAACAGACTCTGCTGACCTATACAGTTAAAAGGAAGACTATTCCACAGCCAACCAGCACAGGAAGAGAAGAGGAAGGCCTGTTCATTGAAGCTTCCATATATTCTGATGTAATTAGCCTTTTGCAAACCTGTGTATCTGGGCCTTCCTCTTTTCTTTCTGGTTAGATCCACTTTTCTCTTTTCTTTCAGGGCATTAGAACAAACTTTGAAAGCTTCAGTTGCTCGTTAATCTAACATGGGATAGCCATCATTTCTTTATTTTTAGTTAGTTAGTTTTTTTTAACCCATTTCTAACCCTTTAAACTGAACTTTATGAATACCAGT
>OMLF01030675.1:52766-67027 GCA_900302615.1 Holocentrus rufus
GCAATTTTAAACAGTCATAATTTGTAACTTCATGTGTTTTTTTTTTCGCCAATTTAATGCTCTCTTGGTGAATAAAAGTATCCGTTCCATTCTATAACAGACTACAAAAGGTATAGCCTAATGTATGATGTTGATGATTTTCTTTAATTTTAATGAATAAATCAATAATTAAAAGTGCAATGTCACGATTAAGAACACAAAAATGTTATAACATTATGTGTAACATGACATAAATTGATACTTTCTCAAAGCCTAGTTGCATCGCCCACAGTGACAGCAAAAATATGGGCAGTGGGACAACTACTAAACGAAATACACCGACCAAATCGCAGGGATTTTATATTTACTTTTTTTCCCGTAGGACTTGAAAGCAGCACAAGCGTAACGTCAGCTGTCAGCGAGCGCAACAAAACCACGTGAATCCGGTGACCACGTGACATTTTGGACTCGCGCATCATGGCTGCAAGACCAGAGTGAGTTGAATTGCTTTCTGTTACCTTCTGTATCAGCTGTTATCATCTGTTTTTGAACTGACTGCTCTTAGACTGACTACAGTAAGGCTCAGTTTGGGTCAGATCATTTGAAATAGCTTGTACTTCAATGGGGTAGCTTCGTTACTTATTAGCTTTTATTGCCACGTCTTTCACGTTTTAACGTTGGAGAGCTGTCACTTCACTGACAGCTGAAAATAGCTACTGTCGGACAGATGCTGCCTCAAAACTCGATGTAATGTAATACGTAATACGTACTTATTTATTTTCTAAACTAGAGGCTCCTTTCAGTACAAACAAAAAAACAAACAAACATGTTCTTTAGTACTACAATTTCTCATACTTGTATTTTTTGAGACACATTTCCCTAAACAAGTAAATGTTGGATAGCTTAAATTAACTCTTCCGGAAACATTCAACGTCTTTCACCTCAGGCAAACTTGCTTTTCTGATGGTGACTGGGCTCCAACTTGTTTCATACCATTGTACGACTGACAGTTGCTTATTGCTTATTACACCCACACTGTTGCCTAACGGCGTGTCCAGTTGTTTTTGCAGTGGGAAATTATCAAATGCGCCAGTCTCACAGAGGGAGTTCTGCTTTTTTCAAATTGTGCTGACAAATTACGAAAATAAACTCAAGCCAAAATGTTAACAGAATTGCATATGCTTAAATAAATGTGTTTTGTGATAATGGAAAAAAAGTGGTGCCAGGAGGGATTGTGTTTGAATTGCTTAAATTTGTATTTGTCATGTTCAGAATGGACCCCTGAATTTTATAAAAAAAAAGGGGGTTGTAATGAAATCAGTACATTAATTTGTAAGCCACAACATGAAATTGAATGCAGTGACCTGAAAATGAGTGTCATGTTTTTCAGTTGAACTTTTATCTACAGTTTCACATTTGTTTTCCAAAATACAGACTTCCTTCCTGAGACACGTCCGGGCATGAGGGTTTTTTAGTGTTGACGCTAGCATTTTCCACTCACATTCACCACATTAAAAAATGTGCACATTTATTGTTTTAACCTTGGGAAATGTTTAAATGTGCCAACTCTGTGGTAAATGTGTGTTGATTTACGAGGCAGTTGGTAAATGCATACATTTACAATTTTCCTGCATTGACTGTGACACAGATTATAAGGTAAGGTAAGGTGAGGTAAGGTAAAACTTTATTGATCCCCTGAGGGAGAAATTCAGGTACACAGCAGCAGCAGAAGTGAATAACAGAGATTACAAAAGTTACAACCAAGCAACTTACAAGGCAAAATAAATTAGAAGCAGTATGTATATGTACAATGTATATGTATATGTACGCTATGAATATGAATATGGTACATGTGCATGATAAAAGAAATGTGCTAGCCCTTGATGCCCGTAACTGGGTGTCAGGAGCTGTCTGAAAGGCCCCTTAATGTGGGCTCTGGGCTCATTACAGTAACTTCATTTTGAATAAGGGCACTTTTGCTCAGGTGTGCATTGTTTGAGTAGCATAGAGCAGCAGTACATATACACATGCTCACTTATCCATTGTCAGTGTCAGCTACAATCTAGTACGAACTTACAAACTCTGACTCACACACAGAGAACACCTAATTACATAGTTGTCACCTCACACAGCTCACACACCCTAAGTGTACAACAATATCTAAGTAACTAACAAGCAGTGTGGTGAGTGCACCATTGCCATTGCCATTGGCAGTGTCAGGCGTTCAGCTATAAAAACACTGTGAGGTTATATGAGGTTAACCTTTGTACAGTCCAGATTATTGGATGTGTTCTTGTTGTTATCTAACCAACGGTGTCATGAGTCAAAGATCAAGATCTAGTAACAATGTTGTCTATCTGCACACTCTCTGACCGTCTGGAAGTAATGCTGGGTTTGGTTTAGGTTAGCTGGTTCATACCCCATGCTGCTGTAAGTCTAGACTTCACCTCCAAATTTTAGAGGAGAATTTTGTCATATTTTACAGTAGGAAAGTAAACGATGAGCTCCCTTCACACTTGATGTAATATTTTGGTTGTAACTGACAATAAAAGGTTTGGTAAAATAGAGATACTGATACTGAGATACTGACTAAAGCCAATGGGCCAGGCTGCTCAGTCCATCATGACGTTAAAGTAAACCTAGATAAAATTCTCAAAGTACTTCAGCCCACTCCTTCAAAATGTGTAATTGTAATGTGCTAGACTAGCACACTCAGAGCTTGTAGGGATCCACAGATTTAAGCTTACTGACATGGGGGCTTGCACCGTAGTCCTCTGACTAAAACCTCTCCAGTCTCATCATTATACATGCATGCTGCACAGCAAAGCTTTGTTCAAACCCACAAAAGGTTTCCATACCGAATATGCCCTGTCTGAATTACAGGGAAATGCATGTAATCACGCACAAGTCATCTAGATATTTTTTGTCTGATGCAACACTGCAGCCATAAAACAACCGTATCTTGGCTTTGAATATTTCACTCAATATTAGTGTGATGTAGCTTCAGTGAAGTGTTGCAACCAGCAGATACAGAATATGTAGGCGATATGTGACATTGACATACAATATGAAAACGAAAACATGTTTTTTCTGGCTTTGAAGTTACTTAAGGGGAAATTCAAGGGAAAATCAGAGTTCAAATGGTTAAGAGTTAGCCTCTCCAACCACAAGATCACCCTATCACTTGAACACCTGTCTCCCTCTCCTCTCAGACCTGTCTACTGGCTGGGTAAGGAAACCCTGAGGGTGTCTGCAGCCCTGTTTGCCGAGAATCGGCGGCGGCTGTGCCAGGAGCTGAGGGCCAAAGAGGGATTGGTGCCGAAGTCGGTGGTGGTGCTGCAGGGAGGGGAGCAGAAGCAGAGGTACTGCACCGACACGGACGTCCTGTTCAGACAGGTAGGATATGACTCAACTCTGTGGAGGCAAGGGGGCTTGCGTTTAATATAGTTTGGCCATCCATCGATAGTGTAAATGCAAAAAGGAGTGCACTTGTTGAGTCTGGAACTGCCTGGAAAACTAAGTTCAGACTTCCATCATTTCATCATACATGTGCACAGTGTAAGACACATCATTAAAACACAGTGGGCACACTTAACATTCATTCATATAATAGTGTCATCATTTAAACTCTGTAAAAAGTTTTTCCATTCACAAACTTACCCTCATTTTCCCGAGGGTTATGGTGATGACTATTTATTTAAACAAAAAGAAGTTAAGAGCCCACACTCAAAAAGTCTCTTTGTATACTTATATAAAACGACGTATTGGCTGTAGGCCTTCATCAGGGCCATTTGAGCCTTAGAGCTGAAATGATTGTCTCCTTACACTGAATGTCTCACAAAAAATGCAAAGAGAATGTTTTTGAGTGCGGAGGCTTAACTTCTTCAGGATCGTGACTTTTCGGTCAGCACACTGCTTTTGAGCGCATGATACTTGTTTGGTAACTCATTCATTGTATTAGTATTCCTATGAAAGAATCTCAGCACCCTCAGTATGCAGCAGTAAATTACATTCATGACTGATAAGTATAACAAACTATAGCAAGCTGCATGCTGTTTGATAGAAGCCCTCTTTTGTAGTCTGAATGGGCAAATGCCCTGGAAATGCTACAAATATTACAATAAATCATCATGAGAAGCAAATTGATTTTGCTGGTCTCTAAACACCAGTGCCCTGTGAAGAGCCCTTCTTACTGTCTATTCATTCATTAGTATCTCCCTGTATGGGTATAATTCTGTTTGACTTATTAATTTGAATAAAGTGGTTTGTGAATATCTGGTCTGGTAAAGGGGATTTTTGCAATGAAAGTTATTTGGAAAGAAAAATCCACAGGATCCTCCAGGACTAATGATGCCATATTTTCATAGAAATGATTGGGGAGGAAGAGGAATTTTTATGTTTGGATCTAATAGCCTGAATATACCTTGCCCTGGAGCAGGGTTATTAATGTGCAATGTGTGCACAGTGAGACCAGGTTTAGATGAGCACTTGAGACTAGAGATAGATATGGTGAAATATGATATGGTGAAAACATCATCTGGCAATTATTTTGACAAAGATAATTTTTGCATCATAATTTTCACTGAAAAACTAAGATAATGATGATTATGATGATGTGATTTTTGCTCAGTTCTGTACCAAACAAACACTTTCTAATGTCTGGAGAACACGATTTGTAAACCAGGGCATCACTGTGGAAGCATAATACTACATTTATAATGATGAATTGTGTCACACATTTTACCATGACCAAAAATTACAGCTCCTGCAATTTGGATATTGCATTTGGACATATTGCAATTTTGATAATATTTTGATTAATTCCTCAGCCCTAGTTTGAACATCGGACTATTCTCATAAAGTGCTACCATATTCCTCTCAAGAAAAAAATGAAACAACTGTGAGGCATTCAGAAAGGCTAAAAGTACTAGTCTGTACTACAATATTTAACTCGGGATATAAGCTTATCCTAGCCATTGTAAGTGTGAAGTATCACTGTGGATGTATATGCCCACACTGATGCCCCAGCTGGTTCTTTTGATCCTTCAGGAGTCTTTCTTCCACTGGGCTTTTGGAGTGACCGAGTCAGACTGTTTCGGAGCCATCGATGTGGACTCAGGGAAATCCATTCTTTTTGTTCCCAAACTGCCCGAGAGCTACGCTACTTGGATGGGAGAGTGAGTCACACTGATCTCCAAAGAGCTTTGCACATAGCTACCATCATCGCCAGCCACTTCATTGCTAGCTTTTAGCTGTAGCTTTGGGAAAGGGTTGACTCTATCCATGTGGTGTACAGTTAGAACCCCTTTACACTGGATTTATGGACAGTAAACTGTTTAAACATCATATTGTACATAGGGCCAAGACAAATTTAAGGATGACATCAATCTAATCACCCAGACCACCTCAGGAGATGGTCAGAGACACATTCGACACACTGATGCCAAAGCACTCAGGATTTTGCTGATCCACACACAGCACCTGTGTAAACACAAGGAAATGCTCTGATACAATTCAGTGGACTTCCAGATGGAGAGGAATAATTTACATATGTGGATTGTGGATGCTACCAGTAACTGCAATGAAATTTGGAGGACAGGCTGATGCCTGCACTATGCTAATTTGTAAGGATGGGCTGTGAATGAAAAGAAATGGTGCATGCAGTGTTACAGCCTCCAAATGCTGGCGAGTTTATGTTTAAAAACATGAGATTAATAAGTTTGAATTAACTGAAAAAAAAAAGACTTGTGCAAGGGAAAAGACAATCTATTTCTGTTTGAATACATGAAATCAAATATTTTAGGTAATGGGCAAATAAAAATTTAATTATTCATATTTACATGTTACCTGGATGCAAGAGTCACGTTAATGCATGGTATAAACAATGTCTTAGTTGACAATTACACCCTACAACAGGCATTCATGTGCTATGTAGGGCCATGAGTCTGCAGGTTTTCATTCCAGCCAGACGCTTCCTCAGTGATTTCACTGATTAGTTCCTCCTCTGTGGTTGAGGCTGAGGTCAGTGGTCAAATCAGCTGCAGTAGTCTTTGGTGGAAATGAAAAGAGACTCCATGGTGTACAGTTTCCCCTTGCTGCTCTATCAACTTCAGACCCTCAGCACCACAGTCAATCAGGGGTCATCTGCTCAGCAGTTTCATGTGCAAGGTTCCTCATTTGTTTTGCTTTTGTTTTCCTTTTGATGTTTGTCCTAAATATTTCAGTTCTCATACTGTCTTCTAAAACCGGTAACATGTCTACAACCACCCTTTTATGTCTGTAGAAACAGGTACTATATGATGCTCAGTCAGTTTGCAATCACAAAGCCTTTTGTATGCTATAAGCACCTCAGTTCAAAAGCCAGCCTAGGCTATATAACAGTTTTCCTTCTCCAATCTTGTGTGTTTTGTCGACAGGATCTATCCCAAGGAGCACTTCAGGGAGAGGTATGCTATCGACGAGGTGCACTACACCTGTGATGTAAGTCCGCCTGCACGTCCTCGTGTGTTGCATGACCTTTTCCCTCTGTAGTAACTGAACTTTGATGTTAAGTCACTGAGCCATGAAGTTGCAGGGAAGGACATTAGTGGCTTCGTGGACTTTTTAAAGGTGAAAGTCGTCATTCTTTTATTTGAACCTCTGGGCGAGAAATGAAACCAGCGGTGCCAGACAGTATGAGCAGTACCAATTTTCGTGCTCGGACATTGTCGTAGTTGTGTCCAGTATTACTTCAGGAGTTAACCCTGCATCACTTCATCTGCTCAACTAAACATCCCAAGCCAAATTCTATTATAATGCACTTTAAACCACATGGATTTGTCACACTGTGTTATATCGAGCAAAAATTGACGTGATACTGCATGTGTTGGTGAGTGTGTGTATGCTTATGTGAATGCGAAAGCAGCAGTGCAGGCCAAGCATTTCTGCAAGATATTGTTTCACAGTACTCAGTGTTATTAAGCAATCTATAGAAGCTACACTTACCAGAGAAAACGCATGGCAGTTAGTCGTACTCGAAGCATATGGAGCATGAAAGTGATAATTCACTTTGATGGAGTATTTGCATTTCATCAGTGTACACACCTCTGAGGGAGTTCATGAGTGGGTCAGCCATCAAAATTGGCTTCTTTGGGGGCTCATGGTTAACTCTGCTTTCTTTGTTTCGTTCTAACAGTCTATTTTAAAAATTACATTCCTGTTCAGGCGGTTTTTAATTACCCATATTGAGAGGTGGGCAGAAACAATCATGATTAGCGGTGGTGACAAGTAGATCCCCAGGGTAGCTAATATTGGAGGGTTGACTGCTCCAGAACCACTGTGAGGGTTTGCGTGCCGACAAATGGAAATGTTTTGAAATATAATTCTGCACGCTGCGTGGAATGAAAATGGACTTTTGACTTTTTGAGAAACCCATAGCATACTCAAACCATGATATAGTGACAGCAAAAAAAAAAATCCATTTCGAAGTTTGCATTCAAAATGATCCCGTATCATTTTCTCTCTCGTTCCTGTACACATACCGTGATGTCCTGATGACTCATCCTGCACATCGAGGTATTTTTACACCTCTTCTTCGCCTGCGCGAGGTGTTACATTTCCAAATTTATCACAGATTAGCATGCGAGTGATCAGTTCAGTCAACAGCCAGGGCTCCCAAGAAGCTGCAGCAAGTTCAGAATAATATTTGATAACAGCCATATTTTCACTGCTTCTCCGTTTGTTTTAACAGTCAGCCAGTCAAACACTGAGAAGAGCTGCTTCTGTTTGGCATTTGGATGGCGATGCTCCCTGCACAATAACACACCCAAACCCTTTGTATCAGAACCCCATCATGAATATTGATCTCAAATTCTTATTTTCTTAACCTTTTATTTATCCAGGGTAATTTTTTGCTTGCTCCTTCACATGCAAACAGTTCATCTTAGAGACAGTAATTCAATGGGACTAAAGCGATGTGTGCAATATTTTCATGCTTAGAAAGGAGCTGGCTGCGGTGTTGTTTATCTTCATGGTTTATTGTTGGCTCATTTTGCATCAAATCTTTATTTTTGGGTATGTGATGAGATTTTAAAGATGTGCAAATGATTGAGTCATATTTTTCCCATTAAAACCGCCTTGTGCAGCTTCAAATGAGCTTTGTAATTTTAAAATGGCTCCCATTATTCCATAATGGCTTCCATCCATGTTTCTGGAGGTTATTGGAGTTCTTATTGTGCTTTGTTTTGCTTTGTAGAAATCTGCATTGTGTTCTTATGTCAGCCTTTATTGGTTTACCTATACAAGTCGATTTTACCCTAGGTTTTTTCTCAATAATTTCAAGTGCATACAGATCGTTTTAAAGCCTCAAATACATTTAAAACCCACTTTTTTCCTGTCACGTACTGTCAGCCCTTGTATGAAAACTGCCTCTAAGCTTAAGAATGAGAAAAATTGATGTCAATTTCCGTGACTGATTGAATGATTTAGTCTCCTTTTTTTAGCAGTTTGAAAATATTGTTATGGCTTAATCATTGTTTGCCATGACTAAACTGAAGAGTAATAGCAGTTTCCACAGCTGCGGTAAGCACTCGAGCAATTTCTTCAAACAACATGTTAGGTACAATAAGCAGTTATTTCGATATCTGATCACTTCAATCACAGCAGTCGCTTCAGTGTTGGAGGATAATGCATCAACTTGGATTTAAATTCATTGTAGGTGTAAACATTACAGAGATGACATGATGAATTATTTATCAAGCCAATTTTTAGGGATAATAATAATAACAGTGCTCATATATCACCACGGGGTCTGTGAACAGTGAGTCAGAGATGTGTTGCCCGACAATTAAGCTGTTGGCTGAGGAATAATAAAGTCGCTTGAGCTTTGTCATTCAATATGTTGCCAAGTGCCAGGGGAGCCATAGAGCCACAACAGCGCCTGTGAGAGTGACCTTCCTGTCTGCAGCCCAGTAGGAGAAGAAAACAAGCGCTTCTCTCTCCTAATGTGTGTCTGGTACTTTTTCTAAATATTGCCTCTATGCACCCCTACAGATTGTTGATGCCCTGTCCAAACTTGCACCTGCCGTTCTCCTCACACTGGTATGTTCCCTGCTTCTTTGCATTCATGTTGCATATTTCATTTTAGGTGTAATGGTCTTCTTCAGAGTAGGGTTAGAGGGAGATTCCTGTCTGTGAAACACATTTTATTGTTTTTATATGAGATGGCTGACCGGAGAAATCCTTCTAGTTTTATTCAACCAACTTACAGTAAGGGGTGCGAGTCTGTAAAATATGCTGTGGAACCTGCCTAACCTAACGATGGACTAAATCCTGTTTCTAAATGCTTTTCCGCTCTGCTACAGAGCGAGGGGAACACTGAATACCTATAAAATGGGTCAAATTGATCCCCTTTCACTGCTTCACCTGTCAGAATATGAAAAATACAAAACCCTGTTTCATGTTTCAATGATGCAATAGATTACCCAACTAGAGAGCGACCTGCACACTGTACTGACATTAACATACACATGGAAGTGACTTTTTTCTGTTTGTTATTTTGTGTCCAGCGAGGACAGAATACAGACAGTGGGAGCATCAGCCGTGAAGCCTCCTTTGAAGGAATCAGCCGGTATGTTTAATTGGCATCAATTATGCATTAGTGTAATTGTACTTTTATTATTTGTTATGGGAGGTTTTTTTTTGTTTGTTTGTTTTATTACCAAGGATGCAGCAGACTGTTTTGCATACAGATTGTTGGTGATTAACCTGATTCTAGAGCTGATTTGACTCAACAAATGATGTTGCTCTTGCTTGTTACTGTACTTATCAATTCAATGCAATATTCCTTTTTCCTCTGTTTCCCTTAATGTTAGTCTTTGTTCTTTTTTTTTTAACTGTATATCTCAGTGTACCCAGTCTTTGATCTATTCTACTCTCATACCCTCAACATTTTTGAAAAGAAAGTTTCACAAGCCTCTTTTTCAGCCGCTGTGATCAGCTTTCTTGTCTTAACCACCTCATCTGCAGGAATATAAATGCCCTAAAGGGACATTCCACTGACAAGTGAATCCACCTATTCACTTCATTCAGCCCATTCATTTCATTCAACACCCATATCAAACCGAACGTCAGTGCGTATGCCTTAAATTGGGAGAGCTGGAAAATCCCATCGTCATTCGAAAACATCATCTGGATGGGATTGATTGCAGCATATTGAGGTCATTTATGGCTGATAGGCTGTAAGAATTAGTGTTTGGATGAGCATATGCCCTGCTCAGATATAGCTAATTGCCATTATCAGTTCTGTGCATTGCTGTATGGGCGAAATTTCCCTTCCCTAACAATGCCCTTAAATGCCATGTACTATACCCCCTTGCATCAGACTGTACATCATTAACTTGTAACTGTTTCTTGTAACTGTTTTTTGACAGCTTCCAAGTAAACAACACTCTTTTGCACCCTGCCATTGTGGAATGGTAAGTAATTAAAAAAAATGCACCAGAGTTTTATATTATTGAAGAAACTCAAGCCCATTCAAGATGAGAATAATGACTTTAATCATCGCCGTATTTACATAAAAGGTTCTTCAGTCAGAATCTACTGGGTGTAACTTACTAATGTAGGCAATCACAGCGGCCCAGCCAGGTAATTGTGTGTCTGTGGTTTTTCTTTGGGTTGCTTTCCCGGTCTTAGACAGAGCTGTAAGCCAGTCTGCACGGCTGTAATGGTCTTCGTGCTTGCCTGGCTGTCCTTGGCATTAGAGTTTGCACCCTCCAGATGAATTGACATTTTCTGAAATAAGGAAGAATGCTTTTCAGGCACACCTCCTGGGGAGAAAGACTTGATTGAACCCCTCTGCTCCCCCTCCCTTCCCTCCTGGGTTTGTATAGCTTTCTTTTAATGGGTATTCTTTCCTATCAACACGGCTTCCACTAGGGTTACCA
The DNA here is from genome assembly GCA_900302615.1 of Holocentrus rufus. Taxonomy (NCBI): domain Eukaryota; kingdom Metazoa; phylum Chordata; class Actinopteri; order Holocentriformes; family Holocentridae; genus Holocentrus; species Holocentrus rufus. Next base: position 63,668 of record OMLF01030675.1, read on the forward strand.
TTGGTTACCGCAGCCCTTGTGTTATTTCTCGGGTACTATTTTTGTAAAAATCCTCATTACTCTCCAGTGTTTGTTTCACATCCAGCCACCTGAGGTGGTGCATCTGCTTATCTAACAGAGGAGGGGGGGGAATTAGGAAATGGCAAGGATCAGCCAAATACACTCTATTTAAAGAAATCATCTGTTGCAGCGCTTTGTTAGTGAGATGCTCATAATTGATCAATAAGCTGTCTTTTTCTGGCATTGAAGGTATTATATTCCTAGAGGAAAAATATAAGTGATGTTGGTTGTTTGAGAGCCAATATGACTATTTACCTAAACGTACAGGAATTCATCTTACAGGTACACATATCGACATATTGACAACAGGGTAAGAATAACGGCAAAACAATGGAATAGTGATTTAGACTGTCCTTCAACTGGAAGGCTCGGGCTGAAGCTGCTTTGACAGCAAGCATCTGTCCTGCTGAAGTGTCCCTGAGCAAGACATTAGATCTCTACCAGCTCCAGGGGTGCTGCTGTGCAGCTGATGCTGCTCTTTGACCGCGCCGTGGAAGGGAGGAAAGTGAAAAGATGAATTTGTCCTTCAGGGATCAATACAATATCACAGGAAAACATGGAACATACCGACATGGTATGGCGATAATAAGATTCCACATGTAGTGCAATATATGCATATATATACAAGGAACGATGTAGGACATATGATACACTAGAGACTCAGATATAAAAAATTTTGTGATAGCTGAAATCATAAACTATAAACTTTGATTCCCGCCATTCAATGCACAGCACAGAGCCGACTCAGCGTAGTCCCTGAGCTGCTGTAGTGGATGCACAATAAAGGCAAAATACTGTATTATGAATATTATGGCTATGTTGACAGATATTGCAATTCAGATATTGATTCCAATATGATTTTTGAAGGTTCGGTTTTATGTTCGTCTACATTACCTTTTAATTTGACTTGAAGCATTTTCAGTAGCTATATAACAATAGATTGTGAGAAGGTCTCCCACTGGACTTCTGACTCAAGGTTAATCGTATTTTTATACTATTTTCCTAAGAATGAGGAAGGACAGTCTGCCAGACAATTGTTTTTCTCTCTACATCATGTATTGATTGTGTATAGTATAAGAGATGGATTTCTAAAAATTCTCATATTGCAGCAATCAGAACACAGATGTTACAGATTGTTTTATATTGAGATATCAATATTAATATTCTGTATATTGTTGGGTCCTAGACTCCATGCCCTATGCGTGATTAAATGACAACCCGGCAGGATAAGTAGCTGATGTAACGATCAGGGAGAGCTGCTCTCTCACTCCTTGTTGCTGTCTGTCCTGCAGCCGCCTGATTAAGACAGATATGGAGCTGGAGGTCCTGCGCTACACTAACAGGATTTCCAGTGAAGCCCACAAAATGGTAAGATCCTCCAGGGCCAGAAAGACTATGCAAAGGGGATGAGCTGTGCGGGCTACTCATATCTTTAAATTTAGCAGCGTTTAAACGATACAAGAATAATCATCCTGAGGGAAATACAGTTAGCCAGGCCAGCATGGTAAACACTGGATAACTTAGGGCATATTCACAGAGTTTCACAGCATGCATGATTAAATGATCACATTGATCAGTCTAGCAAATCACATGGAGAGGGCTGTGCAGAAAATGAAATAATAGTGTCAGCAGTGGACAGCACATAAAAGAATATTCATGACATGAAGTGACAAAGTGTTAGTAATGTCATGAATGTGATTCTGAGGCTTTAGAGAGAACTATTTTGAGGCTATTGGTTTTAGTTAAAAGTGTGATTCTCATTCATTTTTCAGAATTCAGAAAAAAAAAAGATAACTATGTGAGCTGTGTTTTTTGTTGGTTGCACATCTCAAGTGGTTTCCTGGAGGCTCTCTAAGTTCATCAGATAAAATGTTGCACTTTATTCCTTTTTTCTGCAGATCATGAAGCATGTGAAACCTGGGGAGAAGGAATATGAAATGGAGAGGTGAGTGGTCCAGTATGTCTGCATAGATACCTGAATCTGACACGTTAAAGTACAAACATGCATTGAAAATCAAACGCCTACCTGCCATTTTAAGTGTGGCACACAGTATGGTTGAACTGTTTGACCCAAGGTACGTGAAACACCCACTTCTACATGGTTTTAAGTATAGTGATGAGCTGGTTAGATTTATGTTGCGACATTAAGCGAGTCAGCTGTTGCATCACACTATCTGCACATTACATAGGCTCATAAAATAATAAAGAAGATAGCATGATACTTTGGGCCTTATCAGTTTAAAATTTTGCACTTCTGGCTGCTTTTCATTCAGATACTGTCAACTCATAAAAAGAAAACACTGTGGCCTCATCGTGACTACAGAAATAAACTCGGCCCCCCTCCTTTCCCTCGAGTAGACCTCCTACTGGTGCAGTGACTGCTTTCCGTTCACTAAATCAATGTTTTGCCAAAATATCATTAGTGGATTAGTGTGCCTATTAGGACCTTGACTTTGACATGTTAAATGAGCAGCAGGTAAAACAGCTTTCACAGTGAATCAGCAGTTTAGATTACACCCTGCTGGTTCAGACGAGAGAACAAAAAGAGATGTCATGCATCAGTGAACACTAGCACTCCAGTTTAATTGTTATTGTAGGTGCAGTGGAATAAAAACTCTGAAGTTGTTTCTTGTAATTATACTGTGTTGCATCATACACTCCACGGCACTGTAGTGACACTTGTATACGGTGAAGTGTGCATTATTTTATGTGCTCAGGTGAACATTAAATAACCATCACTTAAAATTTTATGAATGCTATAGACATAAATCCTAAACAGATTCATTATTATAGTCAAGGGTTTTTCTATGAAATTATGAAATTAACAATCAATCCATATTTAATCCTTAATTTTGGCCCTTTTGGATATAGTTTTTTCGGTGAATTCAGAAAATATCGCTGTTGCTCAAATGTAAAGCATCCACACATAAAGTTATAATATAGACTACCACACCTAACTTAATGAAATAGTCAGTATGTGAGCTGTATTGTGCATTTAAACACTTGAAAGTAAGAGTTCATGTTCTTACCTATATAATGGTATTTGCTCCTCCATACGAGTATGATAGATCCTGCGAGTTTGACCTCTCAGCTCCTTCCCTGCCTCCTGCAGCGCTTCCCCAGGAGTGTTCTTCTGAAATAAATGAAATAAATCTGGCCCAGCAAACAACATGATTTTCAAAAAAAAAATGTTTTGAAGGATGCCCAACCATGCGTTTGTTTGGGATTCATTATCAATGCTCTTTTCCAGCCCTCCTACTCGCTAACCGGTGTAACTACTTTGTTTCTGTATCACTGCAC
>OMLF01030675.1:67047-80193 GCA_900302615.1 Holocentrus rufus
TAAAGCGTCCACACATAAAGTTATAATAAAGACCACCACAGCTAACTTAATGAAATAGTTCTTTTTTTTTTTTTAGCTCCAATTCTTCTCTTTTCATTTCCTTGCACTTCTCTCTTATATTTTTCACAAATGTTTTCAGGTTACTACCATTACAATAACTAACAATTCGTTGGATCACAAATGTGATAATATCAAATGGGTGAAGTTCACTGTTTATCAGAGATTAAAAGATCAGTTTTTCGTCCAGCTCCATGTCAGTATGTGAGCTGTATTGTGCATTTAAACACTTGAAAGTAAGAGTTCATGTTCTTACCCATATAATGGTATTTGCTCCTCCATACGAGTATGATAGATCCTGCGAGTTTGACCTCTCAGCTCCTTCCCTGCCTCCTTCAGCGCTTCCCCAGGAGTGTTATTCTGAAATAAATGAAATAAATCTGGCCCAGCAAACAAAAAAGAAATGTTTTGAAGGATGCCCAACCATGCGTTTGTTTGGGATTCATCATCAATGCTCTTTTCCAGCCCTCCTACTCGCTAACTGGTGTAACTACTTTGTTTCTGTATCACTGCACCACAGCTCACCTCAGTGCTGTATGTTTGTTTATGCACCTGGTAGGTGAAGCCATTTGCATAGTGATACAGAAACAAAATAGTTCCACCAGTTACCAAGCAAGGAGGCTGGAAAAGAGCATTGATAATGAATTCCAAACAAACCTGTGTTGTTCTGTATCCTGTATATTTTGTCAGCTTTGGGTGACCGCTCAAAATCAAGTTGTTATGTGGGTAATTACTATATGGGTAAGAACGGTAACTATCGCTAAGTATCCACTATCTGAAACCAGGGGTTATAGTCAGGCAATTTGGAAATTTTAAGTTTTAATGCTAGAATTCCTAAAATAACAGGAAGATTCAAAGACCTGGAAAAGAATAAAAAGTTTTGTAAATAATGTAGTGACAACCGTTTAGGGGGTCGATATTCTGTGCTGCAACTCATATCAGTCTTGCAGACAAATAAACCAAGTAAACTAGGAACTTTTTTGAGTAATGTCTCTTTGAATTGCTGAGTTTGTGTTAAAGTCTGTTCCTGTCATCTACCTTTATACCATTGTTTTATTTTATGCGGTGCTCCATAACTTAATGCAGCTTAGAGTACATATCATTTATATTAAAGCAGTTAAGCTTATTATACTGTAGTGCTCAAAGTAAATCATTAAGGACAAAGACACCAACCAAAAACTAAAAATGTGCATCTGCAATGATAGACACTGGGCTCAGTAGAAGATTGGAAAAGAGAATTTAGAGGAAAGCACATTAAATTACTTTGGTTTGCTGGATTTTTATTAATATGGCTAGTTTTGTATACTTGTTTATTTAGTCCATAAGATTCTAATTCAAAATGTTAAAAGGTTATTTGCAACATAAATTTTTTTTTTCTTTTTTTCTTCTCATTAATGCTCCATCAGACCAGCTGTCATTCATGTTCGGTCGCGTTTGCGGCGTGAAAAGAGCCAGGAAATGCCGGTTCGTCACCTCAGACTCCGTTCTGATGCTGTCGAGATCCATAGAAGTGTTTGATGTGCTCGGCTGTGTGATGATTAAAGAGCGGGTGCTAAATGAATTCTTAAAAAGCACGAGGTCAGGAGGAGGGCAGTGCGAGTCCTTCAGCTAATTACCGTTTTCTCTGATCTCTGTTGTATTGAAATTGTTTAGTTTCTTTTCTCCTGCTAGGATACTTCTTTGAAGGTGTGCTTTTCTCCCTGCAGTCTGTTCCAGCACTACTGCTACGCCCAGGGAGGGATGCGACACACCTCGTACACCTGCATCTGTGGATCGTAAGGCATTGTCGCGCTTGCTTTTTTCCTTGCTTATTTACTTTGTGACTTGCTGACATTTATTTACATACTTTATTGATGCAGTCATTCTTGAGAGGGAAATTCGGGTGTTCTCTGCGATATGGTAAAAGGTAGCTTAGAATTTAAAGAAGAAGCAGCCTTGTGACCAGCAAGTTACCAATTTACGTATCTAGACTGGATAGAAAATAACAGTGAGGGAATGAGAAATGTTTTGCTGTTGAACTGTGCAATTGCCCAAAACTTCCCCTGAATACATAAAGTTAAAAATAAGAAAGCATAGAAAAAAATAAGACAATTATATAAAACATATAATTTTGAAGTAGCACATTGATATTGACACTGATATTATTATATCCACATTACATAAAAAAGTATTGAGTAGGAAATACTGTTTAGAGTGGGTTATATCACCTCACATTCTCTCCTGGGATGCTTTTAATCTGCAACACTATAAGGATTACATAGACCTATAGGATTAGATATGTGTCCCAGAATGTGTCATATTGTTAGAAGGACATTCTACATTTTCATCTCACCTCTTATCTCCACACCTAGCACTTTTACATCATGCAGGTACGGGGTCTTTCCTAGGTCACAGGAATATTCTTACTTTCTGGCCCTTTGACATGTTTGAAATGTTGAAAACTAGGAATTATCTCCATGCACTCTAAGATGCTCTTGATAAGACCAACTGAGGATCTTACATATAAATGTGCATGCTGTCTCAGATGACTTTCCACAACTTCTTTCCATGTACAGAATATGCATCCAGACGGGTGTGCCTCTTTTAGTTGGATGACCCCGTTGTATCCCTTACAAATGTACATCTCAGCCAAGAGTGTGTTGATTTGTGTCCTTCCAATTTCTTCAAGCCTCAGTTCTGCAAGTCTTAGATGTTGCTGTACTTTCCAGGGCATCCCTCAAGCCACTGTGGCAATCCAGTGCCCTGAAGGATTTGAGTTTAAAGCTCCGCAGTTCAACTGTATCATCAGGACCCACAGCTGGTTCTGGAGATAGAGTTTAGGATGCAGGGGAATTGGCACTCTCTCACCCTGCAGTATCCTGGGTGTCTTGTTGCTGTGTGTCCACAAGCCTCACCATCTCCGCTAAGAGAGAGGGAGAAGATCCACTTCAGTTCAGTTGTCAGTTAGCGGCAGTGAAGAATTTTAAGATGATGTTGCTAATTACATTCAGACCTTTCTTGTGCTTTTTAAAACCCAATACTTAGAGGGATTCGTGGTCAGCACACAGAAGGTATTTCCCCGTTCAGTTGAAGAGCATGGTAAATAAAAACCTCAGATGGTCATAAGGTTACAAATCCCAAGAATCCAAGAAAATCCCAAAAGCATTTGGTGTAGAATAAAGATTGGAATATACTTTGATTGTCCCCAGATTCAACTTTTCCCTCCTGAAAAACATTATTCAGTTGATATGCCAACTTTCAGGTGTATAGAAGTCACATGCTGGGCAATTACATTCACTTTGAAATGTAATGTTTAATCTTAAATAGTTATACTAATTGTCACTCTGCATTTTTTTATTTTTAATTTCTTTTAAAAAAATTAATTTGTTGTCATTGTTCAACAACAGGGGCAACAACTCCTCCATCCTCCACTATGGCCATGCTGGGGCTCCCAATGACAAGACCATTGCGGATGGAGACATGTGGTAAGTAGTTTTCAAGTTTCAGCTGCAGCCCTAATCACTGTGCACCGGCTCCTACAGGCTAACTCCACGTGTAGGCTTGGATGGATTAGGTGAATCTGATGCTTTCCACTGTCTTTCTACTCATATATATTTTAAGTGGCCATTGGGAGACCAGGATACCCCCAACACCCGGACCTTTGAAAGTCAAAGACAGTCCAAAAAGTTTTATTCACACTTAAGGGCAGCCTTTGGGCAGTTCCTTTTAACAAGTAGAATGATAAAAACTGTGATGTTTCTCTTGAGACGTTGCCAGGGATCACCTTTAAGGCAGTTACACACACACACACACACACACACGCACATACCTCTTTATCTACAGTATAAAGCGCGTTGGAGAAGTGCATCCACCAAATGCTACATTATGTTGCAGCATCTTGAAATTGTGTTTCTTATCTTCTTTGGTATTCATCCAAGTGGATATTTGTTGATGTGTAAACCACAATGTAGTGGTCCTGTTTTGTTCAAAGCGCATTAGAAATAAATTTGACTTGACCCGTTCTGACACTTTGTCCCCTGCAGTCTCTTTGACATGGGTGGAGAGTACTACTGCTACACCTCGGACATCACCTGCTCCTTCCCAGCCAATGGCAAGTTCACTCCGGATCAGAAGGCCATCTATGAGGCTGTGCTCAAGTCCTCCCGAGCTGTGATGGCTGCCATCAAACCAGGTGTGCATCATTTTGTAGTTTTGTATAGGCAGCATTTGAAAATCTAAACCTTGGTCATGACCTTTGACTTTTAGAAGTCAGAGAATAGTTAACTTAATATTGATTTAATATTACTTAATATTCTGGTAGGCATTACATTTTTCACTATGCAAGTTCAATGTCTTAAATTTCACTCTGCCATTAAAAAAAGCTTAAGTCTTAAATTTAACTTGGTGAAGCGTGCAGCCATGCTGAATTAACAGACCAAAGCAGATGACATATTGTGTGCTAATCCTTGTCAGTCCAAAATACTGATGTCAGCAGGTCTACTAGGCCCGTCAAAGGTGTGGCAAAATTTTTTATAATCATTTTTTGAAAGGATCATTTGGTGCAGTCAAGGCTCAGATCAAAGACGTCGTATAAATGAGGCTGTGTTGTTTTCAGGTGTGAAGTGGACTGATATGCACCGCCTGGCTGACCGGGTTCACCTGGAGGAGCTGGTGAAGATTGGCATCCTGACGGGCAGCGTGGAGGACATGTTGAAGGTGCACATGGGCGCCGTGTTCATGCCTCATGGTCTGGGACACCTGCTGGGCATCGACGTGCACGACGTGGGAGGCTACCCCGAGGTCAGTGCTGCTCCTCACATCTTAAATGTTACGGAATGAAGTCACAGGGCGATGTGGAGAACATTAGATAGATAACCAGAATAAATTATTAAAATTTAACCTTAAATTTAACCCTAGCCCTATTAAAAATATCTGCTAACATTTACAAAATGACATGTTTAATAATCAAATTGATGTTTGCATTGTTGTGTGGTCATGTATGTGTATATATAATATTCACTACTGGGTTTCAGATCTCATTTTATGAGATCTTAAGCAGGAATTTTAGGTTGTACAGTAATTCAGTATCATTTCATCATATGATTCTAATGAAAGACAGTAAATGAAAATATTGAATTACTGCCCAGACCTCACAGGTTTTAATAGTAATAATAGCAGGGCAAAGGCTTGCTATCATATTGGTGTCACACTCAATCCAATAAATATCATAAACTTGAGGCTTCAGCCCAGATACAGTGTAATCACACTTGTCATATACATTTCATATTATAGGTATTTACATGGGGCCATTTCTCAGTGTGACTTAAAGACAACAGTGAACTTAAATCCTCAAATTTCCCACATTACAAACAACCAGCAGTCAGGGGTGCATCAGTCAAAACACCGTCTAGACTTTAGAATAAGTAAACACATTGCTGTGTCCCTAGAATATTGATGCATCATCAATAATAGAGAAGTCCTCAGTACAGAAGGAAGAGCCAGGCAAAAAGGGGTCAAGATGAGGATGAAGGTAAGGGAGAGCAGGGAAGGTGAAATGTTCCCTGAAGAGAGAGGTTTTCAGCTTGTGATGAAAGTTAGGGGCGGTGGGGGGGCACTTCTGCAGTCCTGATGATAGATAGGGTCAGACCATTATGGGTATTTTTGGACAGAAGTCAGTGTTTATAGCTTATATTCAGTGTCTTAAGATTTGGCCATCCTCATGTCAAAAAATGACTAGGATTCAAAAAGCCCCTGACACCAAAACTCTCTTCTGAAAGCCAGAATAATGAAACGCTTTTAGGGTTAGCAGCTCTTTAAGGCAGAGTGACCCACTTTTTGAATGGTTGGGGGAACTGTGGGATGCACTACTGCCTTCAAACGAAGAATGAATGCACAAAAGCCAGTGTCGGTGGTTTATGTAGTTGTGATAGAGGAGAAACCTCCATCACATCAGAGGCAAATGAAACTCAAACTGAAAAATATCCAATATTTAATGAGGCAAATATCCTCCATAAACTACTATTAATTGTGCTCCTTTTATCTTTGTGATATTCTTTAGTAATCATGTTGTCGATTCATGTTAGACGCTATTATTGTTGGTTCTTCTCTGTTTATTTAACTTGTATCTTACTGTTCATAAAGCATTCCCTAATTATGATTTGAAAAGGGATTTTATGAAAGTCAAATATCTTGTCATTCAGCATTGCAGCCGTGGTTTAACTGGACTGTTGTGTTGTTTTTTTCAGGGCGTGGAGCGTGTTGATGAACCCGGGCTGAAGAGTCTTCGGATGGGCCGCCTGGTGCAGGAGCGAATGGTCCTCACCGTGGAGCCCGGCATTTATTTCATCAACCACCTGCTGGACCAGGCACTCGCCAACCCCGCTCAGAGCTGCTTCATCAACAACCAGGCGCTGGCTCGCTTCCGCGGCTTTGGAGGGGTCAGTCTGTCTGGACACTGTTGTTTGTCCGTTCTTGTTTGTCCACATTTGTTTGGGATTCACCAGCTAGAAGTAAAGAGTAAAGTCCACATGCACTCCTGATACAATATTAACTTAATATTTAGGGCACAGCAGGACAACGTTGCAAGTCATTCATGATTTGCCATAAGCTAAATCTGGTGATTCAGTCAACGCTGTGATGTATTATGATTCTTTTCATCAACAACAAAATGCCAAATCAATTATACTTCCAAGTAAAGGGCCAGAAATTAATAATTGTATGAAAATCAAGGCCTTACTGATTTTATTCACTATTTTATGCCATTTTCAAGAATATGATTAGATGAACTATTATTAAGATGACTTTGAAATTTTTGAAAAGTTCTGCCCGTCGTACTATTACCATTTCTTTGCCATCTACCCTGACTTTTGTTTGCACAAGGATGAAGCAGTATAATGGGAGGTTCCTATTGCTCATGGAATTTCTGGTATATTGTGCAAATCCTGAGAGGTGCATTCCAGACAGGGAAGGTCAAGAAATTTGATCAACTCTTTGGGGAACAAAGGGAATTAGGGATGTGCAAAAGTCCAGATTTTCAGTGGGTTGTTACAATGATTAGTTGACTTGTCAGTCTCAAGAAAGGCTTGCATTTAAAATAAGCTCTGTGTTGGTGGGCGTAAGAATGAATTTCTTTGCTATCTTTATGGCGAACGCTTAATCAATTTCTTCTTAAATTAAGAGGAAGGGCAGAGAAGTGTAAAAGATCGTTTTGGTCTGTTGCCTCCTTTGTGCCTCTGTTGAGCACAGACCTGCAGTTTTGGCCTACAGCTCAATTTCTGCCTGACAACACATTTCAGATATGGAAGGGGATGTTTAAGACAGCTTTTCACAACCTTTATATAACGGGCAGAATCAGGCAACTTTGGTGTCATCACAAAAAAATGAAAAAATATAGCATGGTATTGTTTGTTTGGTCACTTGACAGGAACATACCAGAATGCCTTTAAATTGCTCCATGCAGTCAGTGCATTACGGTAACCCCAAATTTAGTGAAACTCACACAAAATAAAACATTTCTGGGCTGAAAATTAAACCAGGAAGGATTACATTGTTTAGGTCATGGAAACACTACAAATTAGTAGTGGAAAGTACCATGACCACAGTGGGAACCATGTTACTCCACAGAAATGCATTATGTCTGATTCTCTTCACAGTTAAGTGTCGGGTTGAGTTCACTTTTCATTCATTCAATTAAGTGAATTCTCAGAAAATTCAAATAATCACAACCTTTGCCATGAGAATGCTGAGGTGTCCATCCCATTTAGAAATAAGTGTGAATGAACTGTCTATCTCACAAATGAATCTGATCCAATCATCTTCACTTTGCGTCCTGCTTGTATTTGAAACCTCGTTATTCTGCTACTGTGTGCAGGTCCGCATCGAGGATGACATCGCAGTGACGGCGAACGGCATGGAGCTGCTGACCTGCGTCCCTCGCACCGTCGAGGAGATCGAGGCGTTCATGGCCGACTCTGCAAAAACCTTCAGCCCTGTCGTCAGCAGTGAGAAATTCTGAATGATATCACTGTCAACTCCAACACATACGCTGCAATACCGGAAATATTTAGTCTCACAGCAGAAAAAAATGTTCTAAAGTGAAGTTGAAATGATTTCTGTCACATTCTCATACACATTTATAATCAAGACTATAAATCATTTATGCATAAGAAGCAAAACATGCCAAATAATGAGCCAAGGAAGGTGTTTTTCATATTTGGGAGAATACAAAACCGTTTTACATCAGTGACGCATGTTGAGCCTCAGTAGCAACCAGTGCTTTTATAACCGCTAAGAAACACAAACTATTCTTTACTGCTTAAAAAACACAGTGTTAGCAGATAATGATTTATGTGCCTCTTTGTTAATTACTTGCTGCATTTTTTAATAAATATTTTATTCTTTGTATTCATGCAGGATTTACAAAAATACTGCGAAATTGAACTGAATAAAATCTTCAATTTGTAATTCCATTTGGTGGGCTGTTTTTATCCCCAAAACTAAACTGACCATTTGATGCTCTCTTCCTCCAGCAGTGGTTATTATAGAAGTCCTCCTTAATGCATCTATCCTGCATGACTATGGCCGACAGTTCTTTATGAAGTGTTAACTGTTGAATTAGAGCCTGCTACTGACCAGTCGAGCAGAGAAAGAGAGCAAAACTTTTAGACGGTTCCTGTTGGAGATGGAACAAAAGTGCGGCTTTAAAGGAGCATGGATATTTTAACAAGTTGAACTAAATCTGTGTTGTAATACTCCCTTTGTCCTCTAGATGGATGACTATCCATACTGCAAAAATCAGATGATGTCATTGCATGGAGCCGCCACAGCCTGATTATCATGTAATACTGCATCAACTTAGGAATCCCACTAGAAAGAAGTAATAGTAGGCCTTAAAGTGTACAAACATAATTAGTAGATTTATTTATCCATACAATCTCAAAAACCACTCCTCATGACAGTCAACCACTGCATATTTAAAATTTGAAGTAATGCGAGTACAGATGGTAGATTACAGCTGCATTAATATGTTGAATACTGCTGGATTCTGGTACTTTAATCTCATTCTTCTCTCCAGGATTGTACTCTTGACAATCAAGAGTAAAGCCATCATGTTGGCACATTCAGAACGCTGCTTTCCCTTAAGGAGCAAATTCTTTGCATGCTTGAGTTATGCTGCCTTAAACATTGATACACATACAGTACTTGTGGATCAGAGGTAAGTTTATAGTGCTTGGATGGAACTTATAAACTATTAAAGATTAATAACCACTACGATATTGTATGGATAATCCAATCCATTTACAACTGGGCATTTCGTGTCATACGTCTGGAAAAATATTAATTTCCCACAGAAAAAAATATGCAGTTTTTACCTCTTCTCTCTCAAAATATACATTAACATTTTGACCATCTGCTTACACCATCCCCTGGGCTGTGGAATGCTTAGATTCCTTTTCGAGGTTGTGATTGGTGGAGAGGCAGCGAACACTTTATCCCTGCAGCCAAAAGGGGCCACCGATGGCCGATAAACTGGCGCCCTCCCTGGGGACCCACGCAAATAAATAAAGAGGGCTTTCTCTCTTCAGGACCGTCTGAGCAGCCTTCAGAAAAACAACTTAGACATTCATACATACATATATACATACATATTACACAGGCTGCATTTATACACAAAATCTGATTCATGTAGGGTCTGTGGCACTGATCGGATCTTATCATGGCTGACAAAAAACAGATTCAATGTGGTTTCCCCCCTGCTTAGACAATCAAGAAGATCTGATCTGGAAGAATTTAAACTTTTTTCTTCTTACAGTATGTGAATACAGAAAGATACTCCATTAGCAGTATGGAAGGTTGATGTTCAGTATGGACCTTTTGCACAGCAGCCATTTTGACATGAAATTGTGGGTAAACACAGGTGTTACTGATCAAATTAATGAAGGAAGAAACACCTGTGTTTACCCACTATTTCATGTCAAAATGGCTGCTGTGAAAAAGTTCAATATCAAGTTCTTGGGAGAAAAATATTCTTTGTGGGCAGTTTGAAGTTTGAAATGGGAAATGTCTTTGGTCAACTATATGGGTGGGAGTTATATAGTATGTTGTATGGCAGGCTATAGGTGAATCAAGGAAAACTACATGTGGGTAATCATGTCATAAATCTGCAGAATGTGTAAAGGAACTTATTAGGGTGTGCACAGTCTATACATTATACACAATAAACTTTTAATGGTGCTCTCCTTTACACATCAGGTTATCCATGAGGGCCATCATGGAAGCTCAGACGTAGGAGCAGTTTACTGTCATTTCACAGCTAAGGTGAATGGCAGGTGCGCACTGCTTCCCGGGAAACATACACAAAATAAAAAGAAGAGACGGATTCTTTTTATCGTACGTTCTGGTTACAATCCATAAAGTGTTTCCAGGTTCCTCTGTTTGTCTCTCACCCCATCAGGGCTCTAGGCATTCAGCGGGTGAATACCTGTCCTCCATTGTTTTTTTCTTTTGTCCGACAGCCATCTCCGAACAAACCAAGAGAAGTGTTCCTTCTTCATTTTGCATCCTAGGCACTCAGAGAAACAAGTGTCCATTTAGGGCGAGTTCCAGGCAGGCCACTCCCCAGGAACAGAGTGCCTGCTGCAGGTACCGAGTCTGGCCCCACAGGGGCTCGGGGGCCGTGGTAGAGAGTGCTAGCTGCGGCCCCGATGAATCGACTGTCTGTGGGCCACTCGTGAACAGGAAGCGCAGCACGTGGCCTTGTAGTAATCGTACACGCACAGGCGAGCCTGGACCACCACGTTGCAGTTGAAATACTTGTCTCTGCAGTTCTCATCTGAAACAAAAACAGAAAATTGAATATGTTGAGGGAGAATGTTATACTCTAATGTTCCAGTAATACAAGCTGATCTAAACTACCAAAACCCCCAATGAATACAACTTAAGGGTGCATAGATGGTTAGCCGGTGTTCTTCGGCAGAATATGGTTCCAAATGAAATTCTTTGCCCCCGAGGGATCAGGGTCCTGGGAGACATGGGAGATCAGAAGAGGCTGGAAACCTCACTAAATCACACACAAACTATCTGGATGGATAGACTACATAGTTTGGGTGTACTTTTCCTTTAACCAAGCGAGGTGACCAAGGACACATCTTAAAGTACAGCTTAGTGTTGCAAGGGGGAGGGAGGGTTGCCCTAATTTAAAGTTTCCCATTGCTGTTCGTGCTGGTGGCCACAAAACAGCTGCATTGGAGCACCGTGGAGGTCAGAGCCTTCATCAAGAATGATTTGACGGCGGTGTGTTGAGGGAGCGGAGAGCACTCCTGATGCCAAGATTTCCTAGAACTAGAACAGGAATGCAAACCTGGCAGCGTCACCATTACAAGAGCGCTTCTCTGACCTTCAGCTTGTCTCCATCCCCAATTAGGGAGCTACTCCGTGAAAAATTACCATTCTTTTCCAAATGATGACCCGGTCTTCCCTGGCTAACACAAGCACATTGATAAGGGTGGCGCCATCCTGTCAGAATCACGCACTTCACCATCCAGCACAGCAGTATTCCAGATAACATTTTAGGGAATGACTGACCTATCTGAGGTATGCAGGGCTCGGGGTTGCATTCCTCTTTCTCTGCAGGTGCCAGGTGCTCCTCGCAGCCGTCGCTGGACAGCATGTCATCCGAGAGGCAGCGCACCTCACGCACACGGAAGCCTCCCTCACACGTTTTCGAGCACTGTGAGGACAGGAGACGGAGAACAGCAGTGCAAGCCCAAAATTAATAAAAGTATCAGTCTTAAGACTTTCTGCCAATATTATTGCTATTTTGCACACCCTCTTAGATTAGATTAGATTAATTTATTGGGTAAAAAAAAACCATACAAATAGCTGTCCATCCCACAGGATAACACATTAAAGTACTCAAAACTCAATGCTTGTTTCCAATGTGGTCCTCGATGAAAGACAAGACCAAAACAGTGCATAACCAATACATAAAACAAAACCTAATGCAAATCTTGAGTTGAACATTAAGTATAAAATAAGTCAGACGAGATCTTGACTCAATTGCCTTCGGACGGGATTAGTTTTACAGGGGGGCGTCGGGTAATTTCACGTCACAGACGTTCTCAGTGATTTTAGTCCCATCTAAATTGACCATGTCTGTTTTGTTATAGACGACCTCGTGATAATTACAGAGTGAATTACCAACTGTTTTTCATCAAACTCAGAGGTCCTCTGATCCTCTAATGTTAAGTTAATCCCGTCCAAATGGAAACCTATGTATGGAATTTAACAAACAGAAGTTTTCCCATAAGTTTTGACCGCTATCGACTGTTTTTCACTGAAACACCACACTATATACTGCTCCCACATTCTGCTCGTAAATTTTTGAACAGTTTCTGGCTGGTTTATCTGGCATGGAGAGCCTGACAACATGTAACACGTTATATTGCCTGTTGGGAGACATAAACTTAGAGGAGTGAACTCAACAGAGTGCAGATCTCCACCAGGTGTGTGTGGGGACACAATGTCTTTATAAAGTAGATAGTTTTTATTTCTTTGTGTCACAACTCAAAGAGAGAGTGAGGGGGGTCTTCCATGATGGTTTTGATCTTGTCCCTCGTCCAAAGACCCGAGAAGATTAGGAAATTAGTCCGCTGATGTATGAAAGCGGCTGTTTTACACTTCATTTTTTATAGTCGTGTAGGATCAGGCTATTTAATCTATTTCAACCCCCACTTGTTAAGATTCGTCTGCAACGTCAATATCTGTAGGAGCCTTAAAAGCCAGGGTCCCGCTATTGTTCATGCTGGCTGACTGGAAAGACTCTGCTACACTTCAATGGAACAGAACCGAAATTTAATTAACTAATTAGTAACACCTGTATTTACCAGATATTTAATGTCAAAATGGCTGGTGTGAAACAGGTCTATAGCTTGTTAATTCTTCTCTGGCAAGTAACCAAAGTCAACAGCTTCTTTCAGCAACCTTGTAATTGCATCAGGGGTTTGTTCCTATTAAATGTTAGATGTCTGTTTGTATGATAAATATACACTAGTCTTTGCTGATGGCTGCATGCTGTTTTAAAAACATGGAATCTGTCACAATTTCGGCAGT